>PVIW01000571.1:230954-452187 GCA_004026585.1 Noctilio leporinus
CTGTCTGTCTCCCTGGTGTTGAGTCGCATTAGTTCTTTATATATTTTGGAGATCAGACCCTTGTCTGAGGTATCATTGGCAATTATGTTTTCCCGTACAGTTGGTTCCCTTTGAATTTTGCTGATATTTTCTTTAGCTGAACAGAAACTTTTCAATTTGATATAGTCCCATTTGTTGATTCGTTCTTTGATTTCCTTTGTCCTTGGTGAAGTATCAGTAAACATATTTCTGCGTAGGATATCTGAAAGTTTACTGCCTATATTTTTCTCTAGGACCTCTATGGTGGCACTGCTTATGTTTAAATCCTTTATCCATCTTGAGTTTATTTTGGTGTATGGTGTAAGTTGGTGGTCTAGTTTTATCTTTTTGCATGTTGCTGTCCAGTTCTCCCAACACCATTTGTTGAAGAGACTGTTTTTACTCCATTGGATGTTCCTTCCCCCTTTGTCACATATTAGTTGACCATAGAGTCCTGGGTTAACTTCTGGGCTCTCTATTCTGTTCCATTGATCTATATGTCTGTTCTTATGCCATGTAACTACTCTTTAACATTTAAGTGAGGTGGGTAGATGCCAGGCCAAAGGTGCCCCGCCAGATAAAACAAAATGAAAGGCCCAATTCAGCCCTTGGGTCTTCTATTTGCTACCCATGATGTAGGTCTATTTGCTGATCTGAACTGTTGGGTCTTGCAATCAATTTTGGAAAAAGAAGTTTGCAAATGGAATCCAAGAGGATAATGTTATTCTGGTAGAATTGACTTAAAACATCTCGTCCATCAACAAGTGGGATTGACTTTGTTGGGGAGTGGGTGGGTGGGGAAGGGGACAGAGGGGAGTAAAGAGGGGATGGATGTAAAAACAACAATAAATTTAAATTAAAAAAATTAAAAACAAAACAAAACAAAAAACATCTCATCCATGTCTTCTGCCTTCTGCCTTCTGGAGCCCATCCAGATCCATTATACCCAGTACATTTCACAGGATGGAGAGATATAAGAGCAATGAGATATTTGGTTCTGGTGAGGAGACAGTAAAGCTGGTTTTCAATATTAACATTTTCCTAAAATTCCACTAACTAGCTGAAAATACAGGCTTGGAGCCTGGGAGAGAAGATAGGGCTGGAAAAAGATTTGGAAATCATCTGCATAAAGTATTTAAAGCTATGGGAGTAGATGGAAGGCTGTGTTGATTAGAAATACACATACCTGAGATCAGAATGCCTGGATTTAGTTCTAGCTCTATCTCGTTTTAGCTGAAGGACCTTGGGCAAATTACCAACATCTGTGATCCTTAGTTTCCTCATTTCTTAAATGAGGTTTGCCTTAGGTTATCTTTAATTTTCCTTTTAGTTCCAAAATTCTATGCTTAGAAATTCTTAAAGGTGAAAGTACAGAGATAAAATATAGAGAACTTGTAAGTACTCAGAGGAATTGAGACAGCATATTTTAAAGCTGAGAGCAATTTAAGAGTGTGCATATTTGAATGAGATTATTTGTTTTTTGATTAACACATGAACTTTTTCTTTCTCCCCTGATGGGCATTAGGACCCAATTTCCATTAAAATTTCCTCTTCACAAGGTAAAATGCAGCACTCTATGGAGATTACAGTAACTGAGACTAATGATGGTCTAAGCATCAAAAATTAGAATGCAATGAGTGAATTTTAAGGATGATGTTTCTATGATAAAATAGCAACTGATTACAACCTAAATTATGGTATGAGAGAAAATAAAGTCAGTTAGTCATACCTATGAAAAACTATATAATTGAAGAGGTGGTGTAAGAGGAAATGGAGTTGTAATCAACGGGTGTCTTTATGAGGTCAAAACACTTTACAGTCATTAAAATAATCCCTATTATATATTCAACAGTTAAGAGAACAGGTATTATTTTCAGTTAGCAATTAAGGGCTGGTGTTCGTAGGGTAGGCACATAGCACATGCAGAAGCAGTCAAGTGTCATGGCTAAAAGCATGTGCTCTGCCAATGTAGAACCTACACTTAACACCTCACCATGCTACCCACCTGCTGTGTGTGTGCTTGGACAAATTGCTTATTTGGGCTGCAGTATTTTTTTGCCACAAAATGGGAATAATGATTATTAGTGGTTTTTAGGATTAAATAACATATGTAAAGTTCTTCTAATGCTGTTTGGCACAAAGTAAATGTAATCTATATAAATTACTACTACCAACACTATCTTTACTTCTATTACTTTCATGACAATCAACGCCATACAGTGAGGACATGTCAAAGGGAATCAATGTTTCTTTTGTAATTTAATTTTATGGTTGTCATTCTGTAAGTGTTGTCTGGGGAGGACAGAGGACTATGAAAGTCTGTGGCAATCCATAGTCTGGTCTCTATTACATTAATATTAATGATATTATAAAGCAATGCCTTGACTTTATTTATTTTTTTGAGTGCAACGAAAACTATGGCATTTTACTGACAATAAATGGGAGTTAATAACATCTATCTTCCCCAATTATTTTGTATTTTTAGTGGATAGTGGTAGCAGGAATTAGGTTAGATAGGCACTGTTGTTTGAAGGGCAGTTCTCCTCCTTAAAGGGGTCAATGAAGAGCAAAAACTTGGGAGATTCTGCTATAGACTATAGCAGAATATATAGATAAGCCAGATGATAAATTAATAAAAGAGATAGATGAACAAGTCAGACCAACAGCCTGGTGCCTAGTCTTTAGGCCACTAGTTCTGATCATGCTGCTTCAGGATTTATTTCTTCTTCATCATCGTAGGTAAGCCTTCTACCCTCTGTGAAACTTTCCTTTCTTAGCTCATTAAGCCATGTCTTTCACATCTTTTAATACATGTTTCAGAACATTCTGATTGCACCTTTCAGGTGACCCACTGAATTACCTCAGCATACATAAATTATTAGCAGTGTTTTAGTTTGAAATTATTTATGTACTATTTTGGAAACTCTCTTTTAGTCCATTTATATAGCATGCATAATCATTGCTACTGAAAGGTCCTTGGTGCCAGGGACTATAGTATTTCCTATTTCTATTGCATCTCCTCAGGGAACCTGTATAATGCTCAGAAACATTTGTTAAGCACCCAGGGATGCCTAATGAGTGTAATTAACTGGCAAGACTTTCACACAACTGAGACACAGTAAGACATCTGAAATATTTCTGGGAACTAGGCAGAGAAATAGAGGCCAGAGGTGTACAGATGTGAGTTTTATCCTTGTAGTGGGAGTACTTTTGGCAGAAAAAGTCTTACTTTTCCTTAAACCTTTCATGCATCTAAGTGCCTTTAAACATTTTCAATGTCTTTTTTGGTATATGCTTACAAAATTTGTATGCCTATCTCTCCAAGAAAATGACCCTAATTGACAGGTGAAATAATACTGTAATTTATATAATGGTATTATACTTTTTAATATTCTCCAGTTATGAGAAGTTTTGAGTTTGTCCTTGTTAGCTATGTCATGTACTATAATTTTTAAAAATTTTATTGTTGTTGTATTACATCCATCCCCTTTTTGCTCCCCTCTGTCCCCCTCCCCACCCACCCATTCCCCCCAAAGTCAATCCGTGTACTATAATTTAAAAAGTAAATTAACCTTACTATTTGCATCTTCTTGTGACATCTCACCATCAAATTTTCTTTTTTTAGATTTTATTTATTATTTTTAGAAAGAAGGGCGGGGAGGGAGGAAGAAAGGGAGAAAAACAGCAACGTATGGATGCCTTTCACCTGCCTCCAGCTACGGATCTGGCTGGAGACCTGGCTTGCAACCTGGTTATGTGCCCTGGTTGGGAATTGAACCAGCAACCTTTGGGTTTGTAGGCCACCACCTTATCCACTGTGCCACCAGTCAGGGCCTCACCATCAAATTTTTGACAGTGTATGGAACTAGCATGTAAAACTCTAAAACAAATCTTGTATATTCTTTGAAAATTATGAAGTATATATAAATGATAAATATAGTTTGGTATATATCTTAGTTTAATGTAAAACATTCTGAGGACAATTGTACATATAATGACACCTAAATTTTTTCCTTTAAAAATTTTTTTTGAATCAGTGCTATAAATACCAGAGGAAGAGAGAGGATTATATAGCAATGCAATATGTACAGCCATTTTTTAATTTTTTTTTTTTTGCCTGGCTGATACTTTCAAGACAGATCTTATATATTCATATTTCATTTTTTAATTTTTAATTTTTTAAATTTAATTTTATTATTGTATTACATTCATCCCATTCACCTCCCTCACTCTCCCCTTCCCTACCCTTCCTCCTCCCCCAAAGTTATTCTAGCTTGTTGTCCATGTCCATGGGTCATCCATGCTAGTTCCTTGATTAAACTGCTCCCCTTCTCTCCCTTCTTCTTCCCCCTCTTCCCACACCCTCTCCCCTGCACACTGAAGGTCTGTTCTTGTATTCATTCATGTCTCTGGTTCTGTTTTGCTTGTTTGTTTGTTTTGTTCATTAGTGTCCTATAATGGGTGAGATCATATGGTATTTATCTTTCACTGACTGGGTTATTTCACTCAGCATAATACTTTCCAGTTCCATCTATATTATTGCAAAAGGTAGGAGTTCCTTCTTTCTTTCTGCTATGTAGTATTCCATTGTGTAAATGTACCAAAGTTTTTTGATCAGTTCATTCACTGATGGGTACTTAGGCTGTTTCTAGCACTTGGCTATGGTAAATAGCATTGCTATGAACATAGGGGTACATAGGCTCTTCTGAATTGGTATTTCAGGGTTCCTTGGGTATAATCCTAGTTATGGAATCACTGGGTCAAAAGGCAGTTCCATTTTTAGTTTTTTGAGGAAATTCCATACTGTTTTCCATAGTGGCTGCACCAGTCTGCATTCCCACCAAGAAAGAGTGCACTACTAGGGTTCCCTTTCCTCTACATCCTGGTCAACACTTGTAGTTTGTTGATTTGTTTGATGATTGCCATTCTGACAGGTGTGAGGTGATATCTTAATGTGGTTTTAATTTGCATCTCTCTGATGGCTAGTGATGTTGAGGCAATGTGTATGTACATTCTTATAAGGAAATGCTATGGTGCATAATTGACTCAGCAATTATCTACCATGAAAAGTAGTCAAAGGACCTTCACTTCAGACAAATCAAACAGTCCATAAATCACGTGTAAGCCCAATATAAAAAATATCAGTGCTGTGTATAGAATTTATGATTATATATATATATAATATATATGTGTGTGTGTAGTATGTGTGTTTATATGTATTCATATACACATATTAATAGATATATTGATGTATAATAGATTCTAATGAAAATATATTGTGGAAATGCAGGAAAACTTTTAAGATAGTAATTTTTTAAAAAGGAACTTTAAGGGAGGAAAAAATATAGTGTCATGAACCTTGAAACATGCTTTTTAATAGTAATTATCATTGATATTAAGGCTGTTACCCATGGAATATGTTATGCAAAAGAGGACAAAAACACAGACTATTAGCAAAATAGCATACTCATAGATATAAGCTCATCTGTGGCAGGTAAAATACATTTGGTCACTTCTACTAAGCATCTCAGGAATTTTGTATCAATTAATTACATTCAAGGGGCTAATATGTAAGTAAGGCAAATGGTCCTTGGGCTTTAGTCCTTTCAGTTGTTTTCGTAGCAAGTTTCTTTCAGTTCAGGTGCTAGCTATTGCTAATATGGGATATTAAAGTAGCAATCTGATAACTATTGTTAAAATAAATGAGGATTTATTTGCCTCAGAGAGATTTGGGTGACTTCTTTCATTTGTTCATCTTGCTCCTCTCATGTATCATTAGTTCCTATCCCTTGTCCAGGTGGATAAGACACCAGGTTTAACACCAGGAGTAATTTCTGTAGTTTCTGATCGTAGCTCATTTGGAAGGAATTGTATATTAGGTCATTTGCAGTGCCTAAAAGAAGCCATTAAAATGCAAATACCAGATCCTTTCATTGAAATATCTTTATGACTTGCTAAGATAATCTTTGTACCTTTTTAGATGTTAGAATAGCCTTTTAAGGTTTTTTTGTTTGTTTTATCTTATTTTGTTTTGCTTTGTTTTTGTAGAGCTGTGAGCCAAATTTGGTCTTTTATAGAAAAAAAACAAGGTAGGCATACTTTTTTGCTTGTATATACTTAATTTGAGATGAAAAAGAAAATTAGTGCCTCTTTTCCCCTATTTATCAGTGTGTGATGTATAATTCTATCAAAGTCATGACCAGTAACTAATACAAGGCTGTGTAAATGAAAAAGCAAAATTGCAAAAATGCTGATAATGGTCTATCCCTATTGACATAATTTTCTAATTTCCAAACATCAGGAATTTGGCATGTATATAGTAATTTTATTAGGCAGATTGATGTGAAAGAAAGAAATGAAGAAAGGTTTGCTTAAGTATCTAAAGGCTACCCTGATGGTATCTGATGTTTGAGAAGTACACAACAATTTAGAATTGTTGTGTACTTTTTAAAAGCAAAAGAGAAATGCTTTGAAATGAAATTCTACCCAATATGTTGGTATGAAATATATCTTGAGAGTTACATTTAAACACACACACACACACACACCTCTCCCTAAAGCTGTTCAAATTGTGACTGGGTGGCCACATAGCAAAAACATGCATATCAAAATATAAAATATGTATCTAAAGGCAATTTATCTTTATAATATATAACTCAAAAAATATGAAAACATTTGTTGTTCTACCTCAGTAGTTCTCAAAAGCAATATCTTAGGCTGCAACCCTATAATGACTTAATTTGAGGTGGGATTGAGAATGGATATTGTTTTATGGATTTTGGTATAAATATAAGATGTAGAACTACTGCTTTGCAGCACCATCAACCCTGAGAGGTAAGCAGGGACTTAGGGTTGATTGGCAATGAGTTGAACCTGGCTTTGCCAGGTTGTTGAGGAAGCTACTCTTATAATACTTCTTCATCAATGACATGGAAAATATAAATCCACTGGGTGTCCATGAGAATTGTATTTGATAATATTTATAAAGCTTTGGTAAGACTCAAAAATACTTACTTTTTTTCTATCTATCATGCATTTCTTAGTTTTTCATGACCCCAGTTAAAAGGTCATTTTGGGTTATTATGTTAAGGTAAAATTAGCATCACCTCCCCCAGTATGTTACCTAGCAAGATTTTCAACATTTTGTTGAATTCTTTGGGAATATGGTTTATGCATGTAATTATTTCTAGCTCTTATTTCCTTCTCCTTAAGTTCTCAGTCCGTGCCTCACCATTTGCATTTCATTCCTGACTTCATTCTACTTTGCAATGTATCGCTGGACAAGGTCCCTGTCTAAGGTATAGACTGAGCTAAAACCTGGTAACATGACCAGCTTTCTGCCTATGGACTGATCTTCATGAATGGATACATTCCTTTTCTCCTAACTTAGACCTTTAGACCCTCACCTCCAGGTTATGCAAAAAAGGAATGTATCAGTTTTTAAAATAGTAGAATTAGATAAACTGAAGCAAAGAGATGGGTATTTTTTTTTGCATGAATATTACCCATCCTTCTTATGTACTGGTTAAATCTATGCTATTGAACCTTTGGACTCTACTATATCTACCATAGTATAGCAGCAATGGAAAACAAGGAAAGAGAAATTTAGGATGGTGAAGCATGTTGGTTATATTTTGAAGCCTTCAGTGAGGTCCATAATATAGAGATGAGCTAAACCTGAAACAAGGCTTAATGACAGCAGAGAGGAAGAAACATGGCTTTCCTAAGGGGAGCTCTTGTTGCCTGGGGCCTATAGTTCAAGAGGATTGAACTCTCCTAGAGTCAGAAAATGTCAAAAGCTAAATAGTTAGCCCTAGCTAATGGAAGCATGAAGCATCATAGCAGAAGGTAAGCTTGGAACCCAGCAAAAGCAGGAGTGGCCCTGCCCAGACAAATGGAACAGTCACCCTCATTGAGAGAATGCAATGTATGGGTTAGGTAGATTCATAGAGCATCCCTGTCTCAACCTAACATTTCATACTTCTCTGAATCAGAGGACAGGGTGGGAGTAAAAAACTGAGTGCTAAGGGAATGGGCAGAGCGCCAGTGATTTATTGTGAATAAACTACATCTTCTGTTTCTAGACCTGTGTTAGCAAATCTCTGGCTAGGGTTCCTAGCTCATGAGGCTGACCAGTAGCATATAACCTGCCCCTATATATTTTAGGCAATTAATTGTATTGCCTAAGTAACACCAAGCTTGATGGACAACAGCTTATGACTGCTTAGCCTATAAACCTATTTTTAGGTCACCAACTTGTACAAAAGAAAGTGGGCTGCTAAAGAGGTGTGGTTCTCCAAAGGGGCAAGCTCTCTCTCCCTCTCTCTCTCTCTCTGTCTATGTCTATTGGCTGGAGGCTACTAAAGCTACTTCACTGCCTACAAAGGGAGCAGTCTGAGATAAAGTTAACCCTTAGAAAAAGCAAAGCCAAGAAATGAGTATGCAACTTAAGCTTCAATTCAGGCCAGTGCCTGAGACCAGCCCTCCTTTGGGCTTTGTAGATAAAGGAACCAAACCAATTCTCATTGTGTTTTGAATTTTGTTTTGCCATTTGCAACATAAATAATCATGAGATACACTTGGACATTCCTCTTCTGTATTAGAGTTCTCCAGAGAAATAGAACTAAATGGATATGTATCTATAGATATCTATTCAGTTTCTTTCTATCAATCAATCAATGAATCAACGAATCAGTCTATCTATCTATCTGTCTATCTATTCAGTATCTATCTATGATTTATTATAAGGTAGAAGCTCAAAGGACTGTCAAGGCTGAGAATTCCATCATCTGTTATCTGCAAGCCAGTCACCCAGCAAAGCTGGTTTTAGAGTTAGAACCTGGAGTGCAGAGGGTAGGAGATTTATGACTCCCATGAGGGGGAGGAGGGAGGCATGAATGCAATTATCCACTGTCTTTTTGTTCTACTGAGACTCTCAATGGATTGGATGATACTTACCCACATTGGGGAGGGCAATCTGCTTTACTTGTCTACCAATTCAAATTCTAATCTTTTCCAGAAAAACCTCACAAATACATCAGAAATAATGTTTAATCAGATATCTGGGTACCCTGCAGTCCAGTCAAGTTGACATAAAACCGTCATACCTTACAAATGACTTTATCATCTTAATTAAATTTTTAGGAACTTTAATTTCTTCTACCCTGCAATGTGAACAATATCTACTGTGAGCCTTGAGAATAATGAATTGATATATAAAAACTAGTGCCTTGTATAAGATGGATTGCTTAATCAATGTTACTTTCATGTCTACATGAGTGTAGAAATTTACCCCCTGTGAAGCATCATTTACTCATCAACTTTACTGGTTATTTTGATTACCTCTTCTTTACCCCATCAATGAAGGAGGGATTCTTACCCTAGAGTTATAGGAATAACTAAACACATGAAATCTGGCACTGAACAGATGAGATTGACACAAATTTAATAGTCTAAGGGGAGGAGGGTACCACATGATTCCCAAAGCCACATGAGATTGCACTTAGGAATCCAGTGAACAAGCAGAGACTATAGGAAGCAGAATTTCTGGTACCAAGAGTACAGTGTACTCCTTATTTCCTTTAGGAAGATGTGATTGGCATGAATAATTCCATGGTCTGGCAGGGAACTGAAACCTCCTTCTTAGGCACAAGTAAGCACTGTGCCTGGACCCCAGTATGAAGAGAATTTTTGGCAGAAGACCTCATCTGCCTGAACAGAGTAGGAAGGGGAACTTGCAGTAGGCCACCTGAAGTCCTCTCAGTCTTCTGCAGATGTTAAAGCAGCATGTAATAGTAATGTTAAACCTTATACTACATTGGGGTAGAAGAAAAAGCACTTGGTTTTGGTTAGCATTTCCAGCTGCCACGTGACCTATGAGAATTCCAGCTCTCTCTTAAGGATCTTTGCTAAGATCATCAGTCACACTGTGTCTAAGAACACATTAGATATTCCTTCTTTCAGTTTCTTTAATTAAACTGAAAACAGAATTATTGGCCAAAACACCATGGTTCAGTTTAAATTGGGGCTTCAGGTGTTGGAGAGTAAGGTAATGATTCCTAAAATTCCAAGTGCTTCAGAGCAATTGAGGGTGCTTGTAAAACACACACAAAAAAACACACTTTACTGGCCATGTCTTCAGAAAAGCTTCAACTGGTGGTTTAAGGAGGATGTTGATTTAGGAACATGCATTTAATGAGATCCCAGATCATTCTGATAGAGTGTCCTTCAACCACATAGTGATAACATTGGTTTAGTGCCAATGTTCATAAACTTTACTGTGCATCAGAATCCTTTGAGGGCAGTTAAAACACACATTGCTGGGCCCCATCCCTGAAGTTTTTGATTTAGGAGGTTTGGGGGCTGCAGAGTTTGCATGTCTAACAGGTTTCTGTGTGGCTGATCGAAGGACCACACTTTTGAGAACCATTGGTTTAGTCTAGAAATTCTCAACTGCAAATAATTTTATCCCCCATGGGACTTTTGCCAATATACTACTGGTTGTTACAGCTGTGGGGTGGTACTGAGATGTCATGGATAGAGGCCAAGGATGCTGTTGAAAATTCTACGATGCTCAGGACATCATTCCTTCCCTATAATAGAGAATAATCATGTCCCAAATGCTCATAGTGAAGAGGTTGAGAACCACTAACTTAGCCGCTATTTCTGGGAGGTGTGGAAAGAGATGGGATTGTCTCCTCATGGCAACGGGTGCATAGAGTTCACGTGCATAGACACACTGTAGGGAGTTGGCTTTACCTACAGTAACTAAGTGGAAGTCACCAAAGATATTTCATAAAAGAAATAGGTTCATATTCTTAATGAGCCACTCATTTCCTATCTTGCTCTCTTCCCTGTAGAGCTAATCTGAATCAAATGATCCCTTTGAAATCAATGAAAACTGCACTCTGGGAAAGAAACAACTATGTTCATTCTGAGTTAATCAGGATTGCTCCTTTTGATTAAATTACAAGTGAAAGGAATTAGATGAAATGATGCAATTGATTGGGCATCAAAAATGATACAAATAAATGACTGAAAAAACTCCCCTCAAGTAATGATAGATGGAACTTATGTTGATTAAGTAACTTAAAAAATCCTATATGTAAGATTGCACACAGATATTTAGACACTCATAGTGAACAACCTGACACTTGCTGCTAAGGTATAAATTGAAATAAGCAGTTTAAAATTTTTTCTGCTGTATTCATAGCAATCAAGTAATTATAATAACTCCAAGGCTGGCAAAATATTGTTAAAGGGTAGAAATCTGACTGGTGAGATTTTCTCAGAGGTAAAATATAATATTGAATTACTTTAAGTTACAGATGATGGCAAGAAAAGTAAATGCATTTTTCTTCACAAGGCTGTGAAAAAAACAGGCCACATTTTACTGAGACTTCTTGAAAAACCACTAATGATGGAGCTGAATACAAACTAAGTAATAAATTCATGAAACCTGGCATATACTCAGCATCTAGCAGAAAACAAACACTGAACAGCCTTGAGAATTAATAATGGACCAACCACATGCAAACATTTCACGCAAAACCTTCTAATATCTTATAAGATGCAAAATTATCAGAATATACTTTAATCTTCATTTCCTTCTCATCAGTCATTAAAAAGGCTACAGCAATGGAATTCTTGGAGAGGAAGACATCAAGAAGGAAATATTCTCATCCAGGAAACTACCTTGTTCTTCATTTCTCTCTTATTTTATTTATTTACTTTATTTTATTTTTAATTTATTTTTTAAAATATTATATTTATTATTTTAGAGAGAAGGGCAGAAAGGGAGGAAGAAAGGGAGAGAAACATCAATGTATGGTTGTCTTTCACCTGCCTCCAGCTACGGACCTGGCTGGAGACCTGGCTTGCAACCTGGTTATGTGCCCTGACTGGGAATCAAACCAGCGACCTTTGGGCTTGCAGGCCGGTGCCTCTCCACTGAGCTACACCAGCTAGAACCCTTATTTTAATTTTCTCAAATGACAGATTTCATTTTCTTTTTTAATATTTTATTTATTATTTTTAGAGAGAGAGGAAGGGAGGGAGGCAGAGAGGGAGATAAACATCAATGTAAGGTTGCCTTTTACCTGCCTCCAGTTACAGACCTGGCTGGAGACCTGGCTTGCAACCTGGTTATGTGCCCTGGTTGAACCAGCAGCCTTTGGATTCGAAAGCCAGCACCTTTCCACTGAGCCACCAGCCAGGGCTTATCTTTTATTTTTTTATATACTCAATAATGCCAATCCCAGTTACATATCTTTAGTAAATGACCAACACTATATTTAGACATTTTAGAAATGATGAATATTTTGTATATGGATATATCATTATCATTATCACCAATGTCTTTACTTTATTAATTCATATTCTTTCTACTATGGATTCTAGTTTCCAATCTGTAAAATATTTTAGAAATATTTTTTCACCTTTTGTCAAATAAGTATGTTAAGAAATTATAATGTGTAAGTAAAATCTGATCATCTGCTCTGATTAAATTTTTCTAGTTAGAAACTGAAGTTGAAAGTCAAGTCTTCATCCTCTGGTCCTCAGGGTGGCTTCTGAAGCATTATGAAAGCTTTAAGATTAAATAAAACATAGTTTAACAGTTAACGTTCTAAATTTTTAGATACCCTCTAAAGTCTCAAGCTTGCCAAATATTGCCTCCAGGAAAGATTTAAGTGAATTTGGGAAAGAATATCTTATTTACATGTACAATTAAGGTAAAAAGAAATATCTGGATATTTGACTCAGGTCTTTCTTGTAACAAAAGAAAAAGAAAGGTAGTAGGGTACCTTGCTTTCTTTGTCTAATAAATGCCTAAAAATGATTGATTTATTACTTAAAACTTTTGATAATATTATTGAGCATTATATCACACATTTTCAAGAATAGTTTGGTAAAATAGAGCTCTCCTAGACATATGGCATTTTCTTTTATTATTCATCAAGGCTGAGTATATACAACTGAATCTTAATTTCAGAAACAGAATGCATTTGTGAGAAATTAAGTTAAACCTAAAAATGTTGCTTTCTCATCACTAAATTGGATTTATAGAAATTACAATTCACAAGTTTCTTACACTGGAGTCATTTACAAATGTTAATCATCTCAATCTTCAAACACAAGCAAGGCTGACTTCACTACAAAGTGAATGAAGTACATATACTCTCTATTGTGGTTTAAATGAAGATGCTGTGTTTTACCTACATGGTATCTAGGAGAAAGGGTTGGCATGCCACTATGAAGTAAAGGTGACCCAGCATCCTGCCTGAATGGAGGATGAACACCTTTGCATAGTAGTATAAAAAAGGAATTTCTGTGATTAGGTGCCACCTTTGTCTCTCTGTCTCCACCCCCCCCCCCCTTTCTCTCTCAGCTGCTTTTAGTAGGTAAATGCCCAGATAATTAGTCAGTTGAGACAGTGACTTTCGGAGATCATGTTCATGTTCATAGCAAAGCACCTTCCAGAGACCAATATAGAGATGGTTGTGTCCTGGAAAATATTGTTTGTTGTCACTTAGTCTGTAACTTTGACTTTAACTATTTTAAAGAATCACTCCATATAACATCCGATGTTGAATATCATTGTCTTTATGTGTCTTTCAAGATATGTTTTACATAATGATACTTGTTTGTTATAGAAAATTTAGACTTTGATTAAGTAGAAAAGAAAAAAAATTGTTCCAATATCACTATCCAATAACACATTGACATTTTGGTCTTAATCTTTTCATTCCTTTTTTCTGGCAAATATTTTTGCTTACAAATAAAATATGGCTTAGTATAAAGAGCATTATGTAGGAAAATATCTTTCATGTTGTTAAATATTTACCTATAATATTACTCTTAATGCTGTATTACAGAGCATTTCATTATATATATTCATTGTATAAACATACAATAACATAATTTTTATTTTTCAGCATTTAGGATTTTTATTATAAATGACATTTGTATAAAAACTATTTTAATTAAATCATTGCCAACATTCTGGATACCTTTTTGTGGTTATAAAATAATAATTTCCTTATTAGGAATAATACTTATTTACATTATAATTATGAAAATAGATCATACCCTATAGAAATAAAGAAAATGATTAAAGAAGCATAGCTGGTGAGATGATGTTTATTAGCCTTGGTAAAATCATCAAAAGCCTTATGAGTCAGTTAGTGATTTTATGAAACTAAATTTAATTAACATGAGAAACTTGTGTTAAGCTTAATTAGTAGCTATTTTCATTTTTAACAGTACAATAAACTAAAATCTTTTAAAAAGTAGTTATATTTTTCTATGTTGGTAGTATATATAAATGCTCATTGAACAGTTGTGAAAATATAGATTTTTGATTAAGACAGAGGAGTAGGTAGACACACTTTACCTCCTTGCACAACCAGAAGAATTACAACTAATCTAAACAGGTAACACCTAGAACTGCCAGAAAATCAAACTGTATGGAAGTCCAACAACCAAGGGTTTAAAGAAGCCAGATGAGTAGGTGGGGAGGAGACATAGAGTTAGATTGGAGAGGTGGCAGCAGTGGCAGTGGAATGGGTGGTCCCACATTCATGGTTGGTGGATAAAAATTAGGAGGGATATCTTGGGAGTGAGTGATCACAGCCCCAGGCCAGACCACACAGACTGGGGTTTCACCACTGGGAAGATAAAGCCCCATAACTTTTGGCTATAAAAACTAGTAGTGGGCCCTGGCTCACAGTGGATAAGGCGCTGGCCTGCAAACCCAAAGGTCACAGGTTCGATTCCCCAGCCAGGGCACATAACCAGGTTGCAAACCAGGTCTCCAGTCAGGTCTGTGGCTGGAGGCAGGTGAAATGCAACCATACATTGATGTCTCTCTCCCTCTCTGCCTCTCTCCCTTCTCCTCTTTCTGAAAATAATGAAATAAAATCTTAAAAAAAGAAAGAAAGAAAAAGAAAGCAAGACCTCAAACAGGTATAAACAACAAACAAACAAACAAAAACTAGTAGTGGTTGTGGGGAGGGCAGAAGAAACTGCTGGTTTCTCAGGAGTCTTTTTAAAGGTTCTACACAGACTTAGAATGATCATAAACCCACCCACTCTGGCATTCACCACCAGGACAACAGCTGAAAGGGTACCAGTTGCATAGTGGATGAAGTGACTGAAAAAGGGGCACATGTTGAGCAAGCCTCCAGCAGCCAGGTAGCAAAATTGTACCCTCTTTGAGCCCTCCCACCACCAAGGCACAAAGCAGTGAATCAGGTTCCCTCACCCTGGTGAATACCTAAGGTTCTGTCCTGTACAAGTTAACAGGTTTGCTCAGACAGGGAGTCAAAGCAGCTCTACCTAATACACAGAAACAAATATAAGCTGGCTGCCATATTGAGGAGACATAGACATATGGCCTAAATGAAAGAACAGATCAAAACTCCAGAAAAAATCTAAGGAAAACAGAGATAGCCAACCTAGCAGATGCAGAGTTCAAAACACCAGTGATCAGGATGCTCAGAGAACTCATTGAGTATGGCAACAACATGAAGTAAGAAAAGATTATACTAAGCGAAGTAAAGAGAAATCCACAAGAAACCAGTGAAGAGAAGGAAACCAGGATTCAAGTCAATGATTTTAAACATAAAACATAAATAAACATTCAACCACAACAGAAAAAAAGAAACAAGAATACAAAAAATGAATAGTATAAGAAGACTCTGGAACATCTCAAAAAGTGCCATTATCCAAATCATAGGGATGCCAGAAGGAGAAGAGGAAGGGGAAGAAATTCAAAACTTATTTGAAAAAATGATAAAACTTCTCTAATTTGGTGAAAGAAAGAGACATACAGGTCCAGGAAGCACAGAGTCCCAAACAAGTTGGACCCAAAGAGGTTCATACCTAGATATATCATAATTAAAATGCCAAAGGTTAAAGATAAATGGATAATCTTAAAAGCATCAAGAGAAACATAGAGATTTACTTACAAAGGCATCCCCATAAGACTATCAGCTGATTTCTGAAAACAAATTTTGCAGGCAAGAAGGGACTGGCAAGAAGTATTCGATGTGATAAAAAGCAAGGGACTTTGCTAGATTACTCTCTCCAGCAAAGGTATCATTTATGATAGAAGAGCAGATAAAGTGCTTTCTAGACAAGGTAAAGCTAATGGAGTTCATCATCACCAAGCCATTATTATAAGAAATGTTAAAGGGACTTAAGAAGAAGAAGATAAAAAACTAGGAACATTAAAAGGGCAACAAATTCACATCTGTCAACAACTGAATGTAAAAAACAAACTAAGCAAACAATCAGAACAGGAACAGAATGATAGATATAGAGATCATTTGGAGGGTTGTCAGCTCGGAATGGGAAGAGGGAAAATAGGGAGAAGGTGCAGGAATTAAGAAGCATAGAGCCCTAGCTGGCATGGCTCTACTAGATTGGCAACAGCCTGTGACCCCAAGGGTCAATGGTTCGATTCCCAGTCAGGGCATATAACCGAGTTGCAAGCTAGGTTCCAACCTGGTTCCCAGCTAGAGGCAGGTGAAAAGCAACCATACATTGATGTTTTTCTCCCTTTCTTCCTCCCTCCCTCCCTGCCATTCTCTTTAAAAATAATAAATAAAAATCTTAAAAAAAAAAAGAAGCATAATGGTAGGTACAAAATAGACAAGGGGATATTAAGGATAGTATAGAAAATGGAGAAGCCAAATAATTTAAATTCATGAACCATGGACATGACTTAAAGAGGGGGTGAATTGTTGGGGAGAAGGGAGGTATACAGCAAAGTGGGGCAAAGGGGGAAAATTGTAATAGCATAATCAATAGAATTCATGAAAAATTGTGAAAATATGGAAAGATGAGGAAAATATCATCTAGGTATAAATGTTGTTAATATTTTTATGTACATGTTTTAAAAAATCTTGTAAGATAGCCAACCATCCTTTACAATATGGAATCAGATAATTTGTAGGGCTTTTAACCTGTTTTTCTCACATAATATGTTATTAAAGCTTTTAAAATAAATTTGTTAATATTTCAAATATATACTTATATGGACATGCCACAATTAAAAAAATATCAACTTTACCTCTTATAGGTGTTTCCCTTTTTTTATTAAAACAATGCTATGATAAATAGTCTTTTATAGTCACCTTTATTCACTACTTAGCTTCCTTAGGAGGAATTGCTATATTTAAGGATATGTACATTGCAAATGTCTAATTGGCCTCCTGAAAGTTCATATCATTTTGTTTATATTGCCATTAAGCAATGCATGAGAGTATAACTGACTCTTACTCTGAATTACATTGCTTTTTTGTAAAGGTAACATTATTCTACTGAAAATAAAATCATCAGTACCTATATTTTTTGGATTGCCCCATGAAGAATATTAAAGTATAATAAACAAAATTGAATGTAAAGAAATTTGAGGTATTATAATTTTTATGTATTTATGGAGCATTTTCTTAAAGAATTAATAGAAATTTGTAATTTAAGCATGACATTTTATTGAGATGTCTTGATACTAAGAAGCTTTAGCTTTTCACATGTTCCATTATGTAATATTATTAGATCATTTTCAAATTTTTGTATCCATAAGCTAATATTCTTTGTCCTCAAAAAGGTTTACAGAATAAGTTTTACTAACTCAAGTAACTTTCCCTTCCATTAGAATAAATTGCTACTTATTTTGGTGTCCTAAATTAATCCTAGAAATATAAAACATTTAAGACACTTCTCAAATGTGCAACTCACTACTGAAGTGTTTCAACAGTAAACAAAATGAAACAGATCTGTAGGTTTGTGTGTGCTTTATTATTGTGAATCAATATCCATAGTTAAAAGATAACTCTAAGTCCCCAAGATTTATTAGCAACTGGAAGTCTGATAATACGTAGCTCAATTGTTTATAATTATGATGCATAAATAACTTAGCCATTCAGAATTCTTCGTGAATGAGACGTTTTAGATAGCCATTTTCTGAATAATGTAATTTCCCCCCAGAATTCAAAATATTTCAAAATTATCTTTTATACATCTTTGCCTTATTTAAACAAGCCTTAGGTAATTGTTACATACTAGACTGTTTTATTGTCCATATGGACTACTGAATTTTATTTTTTCTGATGCCCATTAATTCCATATTGCTCTTCTGGAAATGCTTGATCCTACCTTGCAATTTTTCAGTCTTCTCTGGCTATTGTGTTTTCTTCTGTCAGTGTACTAACCACTTCTTTATTTCTAATTTGCTGGTGCTAATAGGCATAACTACATTTGTTAAGATTACAAAGCAAAAGTAGATAGGAACTGAAAAGGAAATGATGGTTTTTTCTTGATTAAAGAATGAGCATTTTCCTCTACTGATTGGTTTAGAAGTCTGTTCTTTATCTGAGTGTATTGGGGGTAATATTGGTTAATAAAATTATATAGGTTTCAGATGTACAATTCTATAATATATCACCTGTATATTGTATTGTGTGTTTACCAACCAGAATCAAATCACCATGATAGGAATTTTTTAAAATTCCTGACTAGCTAAGTTTTGAATAGGTGGGCTAATTTTCTGACTCAAAGTGCCACCTTTTTACTGTATTTTTTTCTATTACCATTTATCTCCCTTATATGCCCTTCCCCATACATCCTCCCCCATACCCTGCAATTATTACACTGTGGTCCATGTCCATGAGTCCTTTTTCCTTGGTCCTTCAACCCACTAACTGTATCCCAGAGCTGTCAGCCTGCTCTCCGTTTATGTGTCTGTCTGTATTTTGCTTGTTAGTTCAGTTTGTTCATCATAAGCCATTATGAGAAAGACAAATACCATATGATTTTACTTGTATGTGGAACCTAATAAATAAGTGCCCCTCTTGACCAAAACTGAAAGTCAAGCAAAAGTGAGTATAGGGAAACTATGGAAAAAAGTGTCATGCCTTTCTTCCACACTATCATCACATTAAGTTGCAACTTTACCTTAAATTGCCCCAACTGTAGTCTCTTTGTAAAAATTTCCTCTTCTTTTCCCTCTGTGGTCTTTTATGTATCCTCTGACCTCTGCCTATGAGCTACTGTGAGTTTCTGAGCACCAATTATTGTTTTCACCCCACTTTTCCCTTTTCTCAATTCTGCTTTGATTTTTCTTTTTGGCACAAATTGGGGTATGTTCCACAGGTCTTAGTTCATTTTTATTAATATACATATCAGAGAAGAAAAACTAACCCTGTTGTGATGCAGCAGAAATAGGCACACCATGTATTCAGGAAGTGTTTGTCCAGAGTTACTGGATTAAATTGGAGTCAAAGTTCTCATATGAGTTTGATAGCCTTCTATATTGCAATATTCACTGAAATCCTCCTTTGTCTAAAAGCACATTAGAACTTGTATTTAGAGATGCAGTTAGAGATGAGGGGGAAAATGCTTAGAGGAATCACTGATCATGGACATAAAATGTTTAAAAAGTTAGTTTGTCTCATTATGTTATAAAAATAAATTAAAATAAGGGTCTACTCTCCCAACCAATATTTATTTTTGATATTGATTTTTTTGTTACCTAACTTAAAGACTATAATTATAAGATAAATCAAAAGAATAGCATTTGGGAACAGTAGAAGTGACATTTAGGTGTTATGCATAACATGGAAACACATGAAGCTGGAGCCTTTTTTTCAATTTAAACGTGGTGCAGCTAAAGAGGAGTAGATTATTGTCTGATATACAAGAAGTTGTTGGTTATTAGAAAATTCCTGACTAATTGGTTTCCAATTTTTGTTAAGAATAGGATAACTCACACATTATCTGTCCTTTATGCTTCTGGAATTTTTTTTTTTGTTTGTTTTTTGAAAAGGACTATGAGAGACGGGAAACTCTTAAGAGCCTTATGATTCTATTTTTAAAAGACCAACAAAAAAAGAATGGAAAGATAAGGGCATTTTCTCATTTAAATGATACAGAAAGAGGAAGATCTTACCCAATTTTAGATTAACAATATCGGTCATTTTCCCCCCATCAGCAGAGCGGCTGATGAGGTGCACTGACCTCAGGCTCCCTCCTTCCCATTATCTGCAGATATGTCACTTTTCCATTTGTAAAAGAAACGCTTAACATATTATATGAAATTACCACAAAGATTTTGCAGTTACCATTTAAAAAAATATTGTTATACATATTCAAGTGGAAGAACTTTTGCATTTAGTTGTCACTGCAATTTGTAAAAAGTGCAACATGAATGTTTATTATTTGAAAATATAATACGATAAGTTGCAAATCCTTTTAATGTGAGGAAGACCGGTAGACATGTTTTTATTATTTTTCCTACCATTTTATGAATATCATTGACAAAACATATGATAATTATTTTTATGTAAGAATAAGTTTATACCTTGTACAAGTATTGATTTTGTAAGCATGGTTAAACCAGGGTAATTTTTTAGAAGATTTTATGCATAAATAGTTCTGGCTTAGAGGATTGGTGCCAGCCTGCGAACCCAAAGGTTGCTGGTTCGATTCCCAGTCAGGCACGTAACAAGGTTGCAGGGCAGGTCTTTAGTCAGGTTCTTAGCTGGAGGCAGGTGAAAGGCAACCACACATTGATGCTTCTCTCCCTTTCTCCCTCCCTCCCATCCCTTCTCTCCGAAAATAATAAATAAAACTTAAAAAAAAAGACACTATGAATTGGGTTCATGGCAGCAAAGCTTCATGGTGAAGAGAATATACTCCAGAGCCAGACTGTAAGGCATTCTGCTAGTTACTTTTCTGGCCTGTGCCTCAGTTTCCTCATCTGTAAAATGGGGATTAATAATAATGTTATATAGTGTTATTGAAAGGATTGATTGAGTTGGTCCATGTAAAATGCTTTGAACAGGGCCTTTCTCAGGTATATTTTGCATATGAGGGGGGACCCTCAAAACCAAATAATCTTCTGGATGGCAGGCCCCTTGTAGTACAGGCTTCCCCTGTTAGGTGAGTGATATAGGAATGCATTGGTATCAGTGTACCAGCTGGTGTTGTTTTAAGAGGCTATGTTCAGCTTCAGTGAATTATTTTTGAAGACTCTTTGAATGCATTTGCCCATTTCATGATGGGTGATTTACAAATTCACCTGCCCACACTGTGCTGAATGTTTAGCAGTTTTTGACCAAAAACCACATGACCCCTGTACCCCAACTTCCCCATTCATGAGCAACTGTTTTTGGTTACCCCGGATAAAAAAGTTCTCAAAGGGAAATGTTTTGCCCATGTGGAAGAGGGGAAACAAAAAACAGCAGAAGCACTAAAAGGTGTCAAAATTAATGAGTTCAAAAACTGTTTTGAGCAGTGGAAGAATCATCTCAATAGGCGTATTGCATCAAATGGAGAGTACTTTGAAAGGGACTGAGTTTAAACATAAAAGAATAAAACACATTTTTTAATAAATAAATTCCATTTTTGGTGGGTCTCCTCCTTATACGTGCTCATTGTCATTATCATGTAGATGAGAGTGATTGCAGCAATGACCATGGAATGCTTGAATGCATGGGTATTACTGCACTGGGCACTGGGTCAGGCATTTTACTTACTACAACTTCAAGTTCTCACAGCAACTTTTCAAGGAAAATATTATATGTACTTTATAGATGAAACTAATGTCCAGACACTCATCTGACAAAGTCACATTGTCAGGATCTTTCAGAGCCATGATGCAAGCTCTGATCTGCTTGGTTCCAGAGCCTAACCTCTTTCTGTAAACCATGTGGTAATCATAATCATTATATCATAAAATTATTTGAGAACTGTAGGATAATTTACAAATGCATAGAATATATTGAATACTAAATATCTAAATTATTTAGTTAAAATATAAAGAAAAATTAGTAATCTTAGGAATATTTGTCTCTTTTTACTACATTTTCACAAATAGCTGTTAATATAGAAACTATTACAAAGAAAATTATCATCACTACTTAATGTACTTAAATATATTAATTTTTAGAAAACCAGCTATTTCACTGTTATTCTGTAATGTAATCAGATTGGTAGCCAATTTGTTCTGCTTTTTTCATTTTTGGTTACTATTTCTTACTGAAGGAAGTTTGTAATTGTTTAGTATTAATCAGAATGCTGTATACAGATCAACTTCCTATGAAACATCAGTCTGACATATTGAAATATTGAAGGACTAACACCATCAGAAATTATTCCCCCAAATGAATGACTTTATAATAAAAATAAACACCCTAAGGCATACTCTTAGACAAATTTAAATGCTTTAAATCTTACCTCAGAGGAGCAGACATTATTAATATTCTGGTTCAGATCTTTCTAGACACAGACATAGAATACTTATACAAGTAGAATAATGGTATATATTATATCTTGCAGTTTTTCCATATCAACATACCTAAATAGATCATATTATTTTTATTTGCTGAATAGTTTTTCTAGTTTTCATTACAGATAATGCTCTGATGAACAGCATATAGAATTGTAAGTTTAATATTGCACTTGATTTGAATTTAGCAACCTCCTGTCCTTTGTGAATGTAATTCATTTCATGTATATTTCCTGGGCAAAACTATCTATCATTATGGCAGATCACCATGAAATAAATCCTCTTAAGTCAATTTTAGGGCCCACCCCATTCATTTGCTTTCTTATGAAACCATTTGAAGCTTGTTCTGTTCCCTCTTTGGTGGTCCTCGCTGAGATAAGTCTTGATGGAGCTTTCCAGAATAAAGTCAGGTTTGTAATAGAGATGGAGTTCCTCTACAGGGTTGGAAGCAGTACTTACTGGCACTGCCTGGTATTATGGAAAGAGAAAAGAGGCACAGGGATGATGGAATGAGGTGTACCTTAATTAATGTATTCATAAATGTGGAGATGAGAGACTTCCCCAATATTCTCAAACCATTCCACTTTGTAATAACAAAATACAAGTGAAAAAGGCTGTTTTCTTCGAAGCATTCAGCTGGCTTGTGATACAGCCAGTGTGAGGAAGGACCCCCTGGTTTCTGATCTTTCTGTAACTACTCATTCAGTCCCCAACACCATGTCCAGTTTTTGGTTCTCCTCCTCATCCAACATGCAGGAGAACTCAGTTCTACAACAGGAATAGAAGCAGAGCTGAAATAAAGTGTTCAGGGTAAGGATAAATTCATGAATTTAATTGTGTTAATGGAAACAATAATAGTAATTTTTATCTGTTAGATTAAAATATTAAAATGTTTATTAGAGACTGCTAGCCTTTGGCAGTCAGTTTCTTCAAATAAAAGCTTAGTATGAAAGGAATGCAAATGGTATATAGTTTCTGATATAAAATGTTTGAGAAAAGTAAAGAGAAAATAAGGTTATTTTATTATTATTGCATATAATATAAGTCATTCAGCATAATAGGATAATGGATACATCATTAATTTGAGTAAGTAGTATTTCTGTTTTCATGATATGGGTAGGCCATTATATATGTACATAAAATCATGTTCAAGTTTCTATTATAAAACAAGCAAAAGCATTCATATCCTTAGAGAATAAAGTTATATCATCACAAAATGTCAAGAAGCTATATCATCAACTAAAACTATTAAATTGAAAAATATGTATGGTTCTGGCTAGTGTGACTCAGTGGATTGAGCACCACCTGTGAATCAAAGGGTCACTGGTTTGATTCCCAGTCAGGGCACATGGCTGGGATATGGGCCAGATCTCTGGGTGGGGATGAGTGTGAGGCAACCACACATTGATGTTTCTCTTCCTCTCTTTTTCTCTCCCTTTCCCCCTCTCTCAAAACATAAATAAAATATTTAAAATAAGAAAGTTCATCCATCCACCTCTCTGAAAAGAAATATGTGTGGATACACATGGTTTAATATGTGGGATTTGTGAAAAGAAATATATAAGGTAGCCAGTGTCATAAATAAAGACTTCAACGATTACATAGAATATTAGACCTATTTTATTAGCTGAATGTTTAATGTGCCAATAATAAATATACCAGCTATATTTATTTATTTCAAAGTGGAAATATCAATTCAGAAATTAGAATTTTAATGGTGATAATACTCCACTTTTTAAGAATTTGATATAATTTATTCAACATCATCATGTGTCAGTATTTTAGTTATCTGTTGCTGCATAACAGAACACTCCAAAACTTAGTGTCTTAAAACACAACATCTTATTATTTCTTGTGCTTTCTGTGGATTAATTGGACTCAGCTGGGCAGCATCTCTGGCTCTCATGATTTCTGCTAGGGCTGGGACATCTAAAGTGGTTTCTTCACATACATGTCAGGCACATCTGCTAGGATGGCTGGACCAATCAGAGGAGTGAAGGGCTGACCAGGCACCTCCTAGTACATGTTATACTCAATTTTTAAAGACAAGTTTCTACTTTAGATTTCCGATGCAATGTTCATGAACATTGTACAAATTTAAACTCTTCTTCTACATTCAAGATAAAGGTCTTTAAGGTTTAGTTCCTATGTAAGTTATTAGGTGCTATTAATAGAAAAACATGGATTTCTTACTTTGCTCTTTGGAATCTTTTTGTAAACATTTATTAAAATGCATAGAAATGTCATTATCATACTACCTGCCATAGAACAAAATTCTATCTAAAGCTTGTCTTTACTGGATGTTATATTACAGGTTTTAGATATTGAATCATCTCATCATAAGAGGCTTTACTTAAGGCAATATTACTATTAATGAATTATTTACAAGTATACATATATATGCACTTACTCACAAGGATATTATAGCTGTTTTGTGGGGGTATTTAGAGCATTCTGTTAAGACATTGGAAGCTAGTTAGATCTTGGTCATGGACTATTCTTGTTCCAGATTGCAGGTTGGGAATGAGCTAGGACATATACTATATTCCTTCTGGTAAATATTAAATTTAACATCCACTGTTCTTCTGAAGCTATGTTGAGAATATCACTGAATGACTATTACTGGAAGATTAATTCATGTGTGTCTTAGCAACAACTGCCCAAAGATATCACCTTAAACATTTATTTGATAAGAATAGATACTAGATCTTAGCCAAAAGGCTGAGAAACAATGGACATTTATCATGATGAAAGGTTACCTGCACATATTTTTGTTTCAAACTTTTGACCATGCTGCAGCTGACAAATTTGTATGTTTATGAAACCAATGAGTGACTGGAAATCCCTTTCAAATCAAACATTCATTCCTTCAGTAATTAAAAAAATACATTTATTTATGCAAACTGATCTTTTTATTTATTATTTTTCTCTATGGCCTTTAAGCAGAGAAAGGCCTTTTCATTAGAATGTTTAGATAATTATCATATGTACTATCTTCTAAAGTATTAGTTGTTTCACTTTTTACATCTAACTCTTTAGTCACAGAAATATGGTTTGAATTGCATAAAGGCACATCCCTAGTAATTCTGTAAAGAATAAAGATGTATGAACAACGTATCTAGAACTGAGCACTGGGCCAAGTTTGTATCGGATGCATGGTATGTTTTTTTGAATTCACCATTCTTTTCTGCAGCTATTCAAGGCATATACTCAATCAGTGTTCCAGGGGACATCTATCCTATGAAAGCTCTAATTCCTGATGCCAAAGCATTCACTAAAAAGTAGAGGAGAATGAGTTAAACAAATGATTATAATGTAATGTAACTCTGGTGGGGCAAGAAGGCAGAGAACTTTCAAAGGAGGCAGTCCTTATGATGGGTCCTGACAGATGAATTGAAGTTCATAAAATGAATGAGAAGGAATGATTTTTCCAAAAAGTGGGAAAGTATCTGAAATAGTCTGGGGTATTTAGGGACTTCCCAGAATAGGAACAGAATGCCAAAATAGCTAATAGGAGGTGAAGGATGGAAGGAGAACCCAGGTTGGATAAAAAAAATAACTGGCAAGCCATGTTGAGAGTTTTGGTCTCTAACTATTACTTCTTGTGTATATAAGTGTTCTAGGGACAGTAAGAATTGTTGATATCTGGTACAAGTTTCGTACAAAAAATTCCTCTCATGCAGTTTTCTATCTGAATAGTTAACAGTCCTAAATACCAGTGGAATGTATAATTTTGGTAGGGCTCAAATCATGTGGGTTGGAAAAGTTTGCCTGAGTGTCCCCACTGATCTTTTCATTTAGGTATGGGTCAGTGTTCTTAAATATTTGGAGACTTTTGTAGTCTAGTCATTTAATAGCATGTGACTTTGGAACGTAAGACTATAAAATTACCTTTACTCTGAGGCAGAAAAGTTCTAACGAATGATACCAAGATCTTTTTGCTTTTTCACAGGTTTTACAAACCTATTGGACAGCAAGGTTTCTTATGAAGTTTGCTAAAATCCTAAGCTAATCTTTCAAGGTATTATCAGATTATTTGGCATCTCATCTAATTTATTTCTCTTCACAGATAGAATTAGGCAGTCTTCATTTTTAATATGTATCTATAATAAATAAAGAATATATTTATATATTTGTAGTCTCTGAGGACTGTCTGTTATGCATGTGCCTTAACATAACATGATTCACTGTTCCAATAGAGTTTTGTTTGAAAATGAAGCTGGGGACTCCTTCTTTCTCATTAACATTTACATAGGTTGCTTTTCTTGGGCTCTGAGGATCTTCCTAGAAATAGAACTTTGACATTCAGGTATGTGAGGTTGATACACTGAATGAGGATGGAGGAATATGCAAAAGGTCAATATTAAGGATGAACTCCAGGGTGGCTTAGAGAGAATACAAACTACAGGCAGAAAGTTTGGGAGAAGGAGGAACTGCATTGCAACAGAGCAATTGTGTGGAGGAGTCCTGGGGATAGAGTTATTGCTGTTATTTGAACCCTTTTCAGCCCAGCTATTCCTCTCCCTTAAGGAGAAGGTCTATGAGCATGCACAAATAAATGAGCTACTACAACAGTACCCAGTATCATCAATTTTCAGAGAAGAGGTGTAGGGACTCCTGACTAATGTATTGCTTTGTGTAAGTAAATCTTGACTGACTTATCCCATTTGGTACCCAGGGATAAAATGGAGTTTTAGAAGGGAATCTACATGAGACTTGGTAAATGTTTTCCTTTGTTTTATTATTATGATAGGAGAAATAAAAAATATTAGAAAAGAGGAAAATCGAATATCAGTAGAGCTTTCAAATAAATCTTATAAAAAATGAAATAAACTTGACTTGCTTCAGTGAACATGATTTCAGATCAAGACATTGAATGTGAATCTCTTCAATACTTGACCTTTATGTAACACAGATAAGAAACTTTGTTTTAAAACTCTTACTTTTACAGCAACCCAAATTTCCAACAATTAAAGTGAATATTTCAAGAACTCTATAGCATTTCTTTTTCTTTCACTGTCAAATGTAATGTGAAAATTTCTTGTGAATTCAAATGAATTTCAATTCCAATTGTGATTTTTTTTATATCAATGGTTTCGAAACAACAATTATGTTGTAGTTGCAGAATGCACATGCATTTCTACCCTGTAGCCAGCTTGAATGCCCCCAGATGGGCTCAAACAGACAGAAGCATCAGATATATGGGATGGCAGCGATTTGGAGACAGGCTTGCAGCAGCATTAATCAGGAGTTCCCCCTCTGCTTCTCTGACACTTGAACATTATCTCTGGGCTGTCTTTTTTCATTCTTTGCGTGTGAACTCTTCTATCAGCTCCATAGGCCTCTTGAGCAAGATGAGTGGTGCAGTGGTCTGCCCTGGTGTGCTCTTATGGACACCCCAGTAATTGACTACTTCTCTGGGGGAAGCTTATAATTAGAGAAGAGTAGTAGGGCAGCATGTTATCATATCTTATGTTCTCCATTAATGGGTACAGAATGAACCTGAACCTAACTTCTGACTGTTCTCTAAGGAATCCTGGAAAATTCTTACTGAGGTCAAAGCCATCTGATGGGGGACCTCCAACTCCAAGACCTTAGTAGATCAATACTTCCACATCAACCTATAAAACAACTGGATTCACACCAGTGTGTCATAGTTCACCAGCTGGACATCTTTGAGACAAGTCATACAGGGAAGAGTAACATAGTGATAATATTAGCAATATTATCCCAGTGAAAGTTTGAGGCGTTTCTGTGTCTCCCCAAAATGTTTCATATAGTGGCAGATGATAGAGCCAGGTTAATAAGGGTCAATTCATAACATCTGGAAGCTTCCCTTATGACCAATCATTGGTTATAAGAGGATAAAACATTCCAAGATACAACTTTGCTGGGATATGTGCTGAATATCTTTACATCTGGGCCAGGGTGCATTGTTAGTCTCAGAACTGAGAGTGCATAGCATGCAGTGCACAGTGTCTTTGGCCCTGAAAAAACTCCTTGCCTGGCACTCTCAGCCTTCCAATAGAATTCTAGTTGGGCCAAAAACATTTTGTTTTGTGGAATTTGGGCAAATGGCAGTTACCAAGTGTTTTGGAAGTCCTTCTAATCTGTCCTGAGACCATCCAAAAGGCCAATTGTGCAGCATATGATATGTATAATTTCTGGAAAAATATAAAAAATATAACTGGCCAACATAAAAGTTAATTGTGGGCAGTTTTGATAGAATTTCCTATGTTTTGACATTGAAAATATTTTTCCCTCTTTCATGGGCACAATGAGAAAAGGGAGAAATGCTCAACTGTTAAGATTGTTCTTTTCTCAACATTTAAGCACAGAGATGTAATTTAGTTTGATTATTAAAATGAAGACAATATCAAGAGGAATTTAGAAACAGGACATTATGTTAAATATGCACCCGTCTTTCCATGGAAATGCCCACTGACAGGACATTGGGAAACCTTATTCTTGGGGAAGACATAAAAAAATGGTTTGTCAAATATCTCGTAAATGTTGGTGTCTTGAATCTGAATGTAGCCAGGAGATGCTTCTGGCAACTGTAAATTTTAACATGGCTGGTGTACAAAGTTGCCCTCTGCCTTGCAGCCAAGGTGCATTTTGCTTCCTCACTCCTCTGAACTTTCTGGGTTAATAAAAACTGTCATTATCACTGTTTCACCAGCAACCATGCTATAAAAAAGAGCTTTAGCAATGGATTAAATGAAAGGCAGAGAGCTATTTCAGAAATCTTAAGAGAATATGTACTTCCCGGACTGCTAAGGCCATATTAGAATCACTTCATGTGGAACAAGTCTATCTCGGCTCACAGAGGTTTGCCAGGCTCTGTGTTTTGGAAAACTTAAGGTCCATCCATCTTTGTACCATTTCCTTATCCTGCTTCTCACTTTAGGGGCAGGAATCATACGGGAACCTCTCAAGAGCAATGGCATTCTGTAACTACAATGTGAAACCATGTAGTGTCCCCAGAGTTTCAAGATCAAAGTATAGGACTTTTCTAATATCCATCCTTAGACTTTCTCCCTATTGCAAGAGTAGATAGAGTCTACAGCCTGATAATTTTCTGGGTCTTTGCTATCCATTGAAAGAGGTTTTTAGTTTTGAGACTTCTTTCATGTTCCCAGGGTCTTAAAGCCAGTTCTTATTGCTTGGTAGAGGATGATTCTAATTCTCATCTTTTTCTATTCAAACTCAAGCTAAATGATTTCTGTTTTTGTTAACTTGAGGTTGTAGCCATGGTAATTATGCCTTTTGTCATAGAATTAATGTAAATTCACGTTGTTACATTTCAAAATTTTGCTTTAAATTGTCTCAACATTTTTAAGAACTTTAAAACAGTATTATTCTATTAAAAACATCTGTCTTTGAAATAAGAAATTCCTAAGCATCATAAAAATCTCCTTTTGATGGAGTGAATTAATGTGGGCTTCTCATGGTTCAAGTTAGAGCTCAAATGTTTTTTCTTTGTGAAGTCTTTTTAAATTCTAGATGAAGGGAAATGTCTTCTCCACTACACTCCAAATCTACCCTTTTGTATATATTTCTGTAACAATATTTACTACACTAAACTGCAATTATTTGTTTATATGCTTTGTTCTCTCATGAGACTGAGCTCTTAATGGGAAGTATCTTATTTTTTATCATATTCCAAGGGTGTAAGATAGATATCTTCCATTCCCCAGGATGGAAGGTAGAATGAATGATTATTCTGTTATGAACCTCTAACCATGGGTTCTAGTTAATTAGGCACTAAGAGAACTTGAGTGTAATCAGGGTATGAAGCTTTCTAAGAATATTGCTCTTTTGATGTATCAATACATGTGCCACATCAAGGCTTTAATTTTGTTTATATAAAATCTGTATGCAAAGGAAGATATTTGATCTTAAATGTTATTTAAAAAAACAATTTTCTATTTGAAATACTGCTACTCTATAATTTTGTTAGTTATATTAGGTTTAACACTGAATGATTCCCTGATATACAAATTAATGCTGGAATATACTGATATCATTGTACTTAAATAGGAGATAATGAAGGGTTTGGAATTTAAGATCTTATAGATTATAATTTTTTCAAAGTTGATTACTATTTTCTATTTTTATATAATTTGATATAAAAAGTTTCTTAAGGGAATACTAAAAGTGAACTTTGAGAAAGCTATTTTTAAACATTTATTTTGAATTCTTACTGAAAACTTAGTCATAGGCTATAATACTTTTTAATAATTTTAAGGAATTATGCAGAATTCAGTCTCCTCCACCCCTCAAATAATAATACTTTTCTTTTTTTCTTTCCCCTACTCTGGAATTTGCTTATAAATAAGATCTTTGATGGATTTCTAGATAATTTTTTGAGAGAATTGCCAAATAGAAGGGGATAAGCCACTTATTATAGTCATAATTAGGCTGGAGCTCTATATTTTTTTAAGCAAAAATATTCCTTAAAGAGGTCATACTCCCTTTTTCTAGACATTATCTTTTTAAAGATACAACTTTGTTTTCCATTTCATTGGGATAATACTTAACCAAATTATATATTCAGATAGAATATTATAGGATAAAGCTGAAGTCATCTCCAAATATATTTAAGATAGATCATTGTTGCAAAGATAATACATAATATCACAAATATGTAACAGTTATTGTAGGCCATTAAATGTTCCAAGTCAAACAGTGTGTAGAAAATATACTATAGTAATGTATACTCATTAATAAAGTTTCTGAAAAGAATTAGGTTTATATTAGGAAGAACGTAATGAGTACAGGTAGCTACAATGTGGAGATACTGTGCTAAGTGTTTCGTTACCCTTATTTATTCTTTGCTTGAAAAAAGGTAGTACAGTAAGTATATTATTTCTCTTTTATAGCTAACAACAAATCCAGAGAAGTTTAGCAACTTAATAATAATGGTGGTTGGTATATTAATGCTTTCTATATGTTAGAAACTGTGATAAGGGCTTTATTTGGATGTGTTTATGTAGTACCTATATGTATTTATATATGTATGTATGTATCAATCATCATCACTATTATTATCAACCTCAACCATTATTTTAAAGATTAAGAAATGGAGAATTAGGGAGATTAAGTAATTTAGCCAAGGTGAGATACATGGAAAGTAGTAGATGAGCCCAGAGAGGCTGAGTCATGAATCAGATGGCTCAACCCATATGCTAAACCTCTTTTTTGAGTGATTTACTCAAATTATATAGTCAGTAGAAGATCAGCTGAATTTCTTATCCCTGATTTGTCTGACAAGCCTATGATTATTTTCTCTTTCTTTTTTTTAAATTGAGTTCATCAGGTAACATTGGTTAATGAAACCAGGCATGTTTCAAGTGTACAATTCAACAAAACATTATCTGCATACTTTATCATGTGCCCATCACCCAGAGTTGCCTCTTCATCCCTATTTATCTCCCTTTGCCTTCTTTTTTTAAAAAATTTTATTGTTGTTGTTTTACATCCATCCCCTTTTTGCTCCCCTCTGTCCCCCTCCCCACCCACCCATTCCCCCCGAAGTCAATCCCACCTGTTGTCCATGTCCATGGTTCCTTTATACTAGGTTCTTGTCTAAGCTGCTCCCCTTCCTTGCCTCTGCCTCCCTCCTCCCCCTAACCCCTTTCCCCCTGACCACTGAAGGCCTATTCATTGTATTCATATATTTGGTTCTGTTTTGCTTATTGTTAGTTTTGTTCATTATTGTCCGGTAATGGGTGAGATCATATGATACTTGTCCCTCATTGATTGGCTTATTTCACTAAGCATAATACTCTCCAGTTCCATCCCTGTTGTTGCATCCCTTTGCCTTCTTCTACCTCCCCCCATATACCTTTCCTTCAGGGTATCTATCTGTCATCTATCATCATCTATTATTTTTTGCTTATTCCCTTCACCTTTTTTTCAACCAGTGCCTAACCACCTCCCCTCTGACAGCTGTCAGTCTGTTCTATGTATCTATACTTTTGTTTCTATTTTGATTGTTAAATTATTTTGTTCATTGATTCCACATATGAGTGAGGTCACATGATACATATCTTTCTCTGACTGGCTTATTTCACTTAGCATAATACCTTCTAGGTCCATCCATGCTGCTGCAAAAGGTAAGATTTCTTTCTTTTATATGACATAGTAGTATTCTATTGTGTAACTGTAACACAGCTTTTTATCCACTCATCTACTCACTTGGACTATTTCCAGATCTTGGCCATTGTTAATAACTTTGCTATGGCCATAGGGGTACTTATATTCTTTAGTATGAGTGTTTCACATTTCTTCAGATATATGAGGTCTGTCTGGAAAAGGTCCAACTATTGTTAATGTAACGAGAACAGTTTGTGTGAATGACATCCATGTAATCTGGCAGGCAAGAAGAGTGGGCTGGAATGCACATGTGTGAACGATGATGACTTCACTGTACTAGTTAGTGGGGGTAGTAGATGTCTTTGAGTGAGCATGTGCACTGTGTGGCCATTACATACAAAATAAGTTGAATGTAATAAATCATCAAGAGCAACAAATCTGATTCAAATTTTCCGTTAAGCTTTAACATACCTCAGTGGAAACTATTTGGATGATTCAGAAGGGCATAGCCATGTGCAATTGGTGATTGGTAGCTTCATTATGACAACCTACTTGCTTAAGCATCACATCTCGTGCAGAGTTTTTTGATGAAACATCAAATCACCTGGGGGATTAAGCTCCCCTACAGCTCATATTTGGTGCCCTGCAACTTGTGGCTTTCCTTAAAATTAAACTATCCTTTGAAAGGAAAGAGATTTTAGACCACCAATGGGATTCAGAAATATATGACAAAGCAGCTAATGGAAATTGGGAGAACTGAGTGATGTCCTAAGGTGCCTACTCTGGAGGGGACTAAGGCATCATTGTCCTATGTACAATGTTCCTTATATCTTGTCTCTTCTTCAATAAATGTCTTTATTTTTTGGTATTATGGCTTGACACTTTCTGGACAGACATTGTATTCCCAGACATGCTATAAATTTTTGAAAAATATTTTGGATATTAATCCCTTATCAGATTGTTGGTGAATGTTCTTCCATTCAATGAGTTGCCTTTTCATTTTGTTGATGGTTTCTTTTGCTGTACAGAGCTTTATTAGTTTGATGTAGTCCCATCTGTTTATTTTTTCTTATTTTCTTGGCCTGAAGGGATACATTGGCAAAAATATTGCTATGCGAAATGTCTGAGATCATACTGCTGATGTTTTATTCTAGGATTTTTATGTTTTGGTGACATATTTAAATCTTTAATCTACTTTGAGTTTATTCTTTTGTATGGTATAAGTTAGTGGTCTAATTTAAATTTTTTGCATCTATCTGTCCAATTTTCCCAACACTATTTATTGAAGAGTCTGTCTCTACCCCATCATATGTTCTTGTTTCCTTACTCAAATATTAATTGACCCTAATATCATGGATTTATTTCTGAGCACTCTGTTCTGTGCCATTGATATAAATGCCTGTTCTTATGCCTGTACCATGCAGTTTTGATTACAATGGCCTTATATTATAGTTTGATATCAAGTAGTATGATACCTCTAACTCTTTTCATCTTTCCCAAGATTATCTTCTTTCTTTTTTAAGTATCCTATGATTTTCTGAGCATAGGTCTTTTATCTCCTTGGTTAAGTTTATTAACAGGTACCTTATTTTGTGTTGTTACAGTAGTAAATGGAATTGTTTTTCTTAATTTCTCTTTCTGCTAGATCATTATTAATGTATAAAAATGCAACTGATTTCTGAATATGAGTATTAATTTTGTAATCTACTACTTTACCAAATTGATTTATCAGTCCTAGTATTTTTTAATGTTGTCTTTAGGGTTTTCTCTATACAGTATCATGCCATCTGCAAATAATGATAGTTTTACTTCCTCCTTTCCAATTTAGATGCCTTTTATTTATTCTCCTTGTCTGATTGCTGTGACTAGGATTTCCAGTACTATGTTGAATAAGGGTGGTGAAAGTGGACACCCCTGTCTTGTTCTTGATCTTAAGGGAAATGCTTTTAGTTTTTGCTCATTCAGTATGATGTTGGCTATGGTGGTTATTTTCTTTTTATCTTTGTTGTTGGTAAAATTTTGAAAGAAATTAAACAAGATAGAGTATTTAAATTAAAGTATTAGGCTTTTAATGATTAAACTAATGTTCCCAAAGGAAATGACCCTCAAAAGAGGTCCTACAGCTAGAAAGGCAGTTGTATGTCTTGTTAAGTGGTTTGGCTGTTACTTTCGTTTCTCATTTTATTAGCAAGATTTCCACTTTTATCTGTTCCTTTCCACGTATTTGTCCTAGGACCTCCAAAATTCTAGACAATTCTTGCTGTGGTTTCTATGAGAGTTTGGCAATGTTTCCTTTAATCTAGGTTTCCCATTTCCAATCCTTGAACCATGATGTTTTACATATTCTGGGAGGACTACTTGCTAATCCAATTAACCAGTGTATGACAGAGGATTAATGGAAGTATCTATTTACAAGAAGATAGATATTTCCCCGTTGGTCTTATTAATCATCATTTATTCAAGGGAGTTATTCTAATGGTGGGAGTTTTAAACATGGTAAATAGAGAACAGTCCTGTGATATAAGATCTCATTTGGTGACTCTATTTGGCCAAACATATCAGATTTCACAGCGATAATATATATTCCCTCTAAGGATTTTTAAGTAATAAACCTGAATATTAGAAGTAAGCCTGCTTTGCTTGTACTGAAGTCACGAACTAAAAATAACTTGAGAATTTTAGGAACAAGAGGATCTGTATGTACCTAAGAGGTGGCTTTCCTCTTTAATACAATGATCTCAGAAAATACTGCTTAATACACCTAAATTATTCCAATTTAATTGTATTACAATTCTTTGAAGATTGCTAATTCATGTGTACTTTATATGTAACTTTGATTAACTAGAAGACAGAACAACTTATTGCTGTACCATGTTTTATTGCAAATAAAAATAATGATATTTAAATTTTACCTTTTCATTTTCTTTGTTCTCTCTCTGAGTGGATATAGCAAAGCAAATTAAATGGGGTAAGCCAATTTATAAGAGACAGTTTCTAACATAAAAGTCTTTACATCTAGTTGAGAATATGACACATACATGAAAAATTATCATAGAAAAGAACTGTAAAATTTCAATAACTGTAGTTTAGGTATAAAGGACCATCAAGTCTTTAATCCATTGTTTATCACTGGAGTTCTACAGAGTCTTTTTAGAGATTGCTTTGAGAGCTAGAGTTCAGGGAGGGGAGAGATAATGGAATCAACCTGCAGAGCATTACCCTTCTTCTTCTACTTTAGCCACAGGAGCTCTACTTTCACCTATTTTACATAAAATTTAGTTTGAACGAAGAATTGCAGGATTAAAAAAATGTGAGACTCACTGATCCAATATAATTTCTGTTGTTTTACAGATGAGATAGTTGCCTGAAGCCAAGGTAGTTTATAGCACTGCTTTGCTCTGAAAAATTTGCAGTTAAGGAAAGGATTGAAACAGGTTCTGTTAAAGTCCTAGAATTGCCAATGTTTTTATATCAGACATAAAATATTTTGTAGAAACTTTGCTTTATTTTAACATATTTTATATAAATGTCATTTGTATTGACATGTATAGTACTCTTCTTACATCTAAAATTTAGCATTTAATTTTTTCACTCTTGGTTTCCGATGTATAACTAACTAATTTTTACATACTTGGAATCATACTATATATCGAGCCATATAATGTTTTAATTATATTGACATTGACTCAATACTTTCAGGGCAAACCTAGTATATTAGCATTTTTAACCTATTTTATAAGTGATTTTTCATGTACCATTAGCTTCATACTTATAAATTTTACTCATTGTACAAATGCCTTATTAAAGATACATCTTAATATATTTAACCATTTACATATTGTAAATGAGGATATATTTAATATTTTTACAATTTTGTTGCACTCATACACCTTTTCTCTTTTTTAGATTATTTTTCAAAATAAAATGTTTGGGAGTGGTATTAATATATCCAAAGTACATAAAAATTGTTGTGATTCTTGCCACATGGCTTTTTGAAAGGGTTTTGTGAGCATCACTTTACCATAGCCTCCTACCTATAGGTATTATCAGTATTTTGAAATTTTGTTAGTTACTTTAGGTGGTATTGCACTGATGTTTTTGTATTTTGGTTATTAGTGAAGATTAGTATTTTTGTTATTATCCTTTGAATGGATCATTGGTTTATATCCTTTTCTCTTTTATTTTGTGGTTAAGTTGTAAATATTTGTATGTTTAGAAATATATTATTTTGCTATAAATGTGTTCATAGTTAACTTCTATATTTTTCACCAGTGACTTTCACATGTTAAATCAATTTATCACTATCACTGATATTTTAACTATGGTTTAAAATTAATATTGAAATGTTTTTTAGAAACTATCTTTTTTTTTTTTTTAAAGACCCCATCTATCATTTTTAGAGAGAGGAGAAGAGAGAGAGGCGGACAGGGAGAGAAACATCAATGTGTGGTTGCCTTTCATCTGCCTCTAGCTTCAGACCTAGCTGGAGACCTGGTTTGCAACCTGGTTATGTGCCCTGGCTGGGAATCAAACAGCAAACTTTGGGTTTGCAGACCAGCTCCTTATCCATTGTGCCACCAGCCAGGGCAGAAAGTATCTTATTTGGCTGAAAATAACAATATATTGTTAATAAAAAATAGTTGCATTATCAAATAGGTACAGAATATTATTTTTTGTCTAGGTAATTTGACTAATTACAACAAAATTTGTAAAACTCATATTGTTTGAACTCTGCCCTACCATTCCCGCATAAAACACATTCTTTACTTAAACAAATTCAGATAATTGACAATTCTAATCTTAACACTTGTTATTTATAATTCTACTTCTGAAACTTGCAGAATCAATGAAAACTCCTTATTTCAATATCTCTCAAATAAAGAATAATTTACCTAAATAAAATAGAAAAAGCAGAAAATCAAATAGTGCAATGAAAATAATCCTTAATTAACATATCTGAGATGGTAAAGTTCAGAAGGATTCTTCACTTGGAAAGGAATATTCCTATTTGATAAGCAATGAATTTGTAAGCAAGTAAGCATTATTTTCTCTTTCTTTTCTTCTCTTCAGATAAAAAAAAAAAAAGGAGGATGCTTTAAAAATTTGACACTCATGCAAATGTTCTCCCTGGTATTTCTGAGCTTCCAGAACTATCACCTTCATTTGGAGGATATTCAAAACCATACTTTCCTGCTACTGCATCTGTTACAGTGACCTAATTCTTCTGAGGTGATTGGCCCCTAACCTGAATTTCTCTTCAGATGCCTACATCAAATGGAGTTAGAGTCTTTTCCATTACTATGAGGTTAATAGCATTTTCAGATTCTAATCTAGTCTCTGGAAAATTGTCTTTTTAAAAAATTAATCAATAATACTCATTTTTACATCAGTATGTCAAACAAGGCAGAGTCTGCTGTACCAGGCATTTCTGCCACTGACTGTCCTGTTCCACAGATATTCCTACATGACAAAAGTCAATAAATTCACTATGCCATTTCTTCATGCTTTTAATTCACTCATGTATTGAAGCCAGGAAGACTCACTGGGTAAAGACATTCCTGAAACAAATATTTTCAGGAAAAAAGGCTTAAGTGCATCTTTATGTCTGTATCCTTATTTATTTTCTTAGGGATACTGGGTAAAGGATCTCTGAAGACAATTTATGTGTGTACTGCCACAAAATACATATATATTATATACTCGTACCCAATTAATATAAAAATAACCTGGAGGTGACTGCATTAATGCAGATTCATTTCAATAAGAAATAGGGAAGAGCTGTTTTGAGGACTGAATTAGCTATCATATAAAATCACAAAGTCCATAGGTGCCAACTTGCGAACCCAAAGGTCACTGGTTTGATTCTCAGCCAGGGCACACAAACAGGTTGCAAGCCAGGTCTCCAGCCAGGTCTGTAGCTGGAGGCAGGTGAAAGGCAACCATACATTGATGCTTCTCTCCCTTTCTTCCTTCCTCCCTGCCCATCTCTCTAAAAATAATGAATAAAACTTTTTAAAAAATCACAAAGCTCAATTCCAGATGTCTAATAATACTAGATAATAATAATGAGCATTATTAATTATTGCTGCTTCAATTATATCAAAGAACAATTATAAATTATAAACATACAGTAATGCTAAGCATAATTGTTGCCATTGTTGTTCTCAGCGCAGTAATATTAAATGTCACATTAGTAATGTGGATGCAAACCATGAATAAGATTGTTTCTTTTGACACAGAGAATCAAGTGGGACAGAAATAGACTACCTGAAACTGTTAATATAATCTCGTGGAAGAGATTTTTTCACTAAACTGATTATGGAAAAGCATTTTTAGCTCAAGCAAATTGATACTGAGCCTCTATAATGGGTCAGGCACTCTCTTGTAGGGGTACAGAATGTAACTTTTATTTCCTGTCTTTAAGGGACTATCATGTAGTATGAAAGACAGGCATGTAAGTTAATTATATTACAATGGGATAAATGAAATAATATTTGAGTTACAGAAGTGGACAAAGTGATTATATCAGCAAGACCAGGAAAGACTGCTTAGAAGAATACTCTAGTTGAATTTGTAAAGATGTGAAAGTTAGGAAGCATGATTATGACAAGAGGTTACAGCTGTGCAAATGTTCTGAGGCCAGAGGAAACATGGTACCTGAGAGAAATTTAGGATGGACACAGCCATAGGCGTGAGACTGAGATGAGTGAAGAGAGATAAAGCTGGAAGACTAAATAGAGGACAGATTTTGAAAGGGTTCACAACTTGTAATTGAATTTGAACTTAATTTCCAGGTCAATGGAGACCCACTGAACATTTTGAAGCATGACATAGACCTGATTGATTATTCTTTTTTTTTTAAAGATTTAATTTATTATTTTTAGAGAGAGGGAAAGGAAGAGAGGCAGAGAGGAAGAGAGACACCAATGCATCGTTGCCCTTCACCAGCCCCCAGCCACTGACCTGGCTAGAGACCTGGCTTGCAACCTGGTCATGTTGCCCTGGCTGGGAACTGAACCAGCAACCTTTGGATTTGCAGGCTGGTGCCTTATCCACTGTGCCACCAGCCAGGGCTCTGATTGATTATTCTTAAATTGTATAAAGAAGGCTCTAAGTACATTCCATAATTTAAAAAATACTTTAATTCTTAACTGTAAAGAAGGGATGGTAGAGAGGGAAAGTGATGGCAGGATTTGTAGTTCTTGATTTTATTCACTGATATGGAAATCAGTAAATCCAAATATGATGGAAATTCTTACCTGTCAGTGGATTAATTGATCAATGGTTTGTGGCAATAGTAATGATTTCCCCCCATCTTTCAAGGATGACTTCTAAGTATTCTCATACATAGTAAGCAAGCCTCATGCTTTATTTTCATTTTCTGATTCCAAGAGGGATGTTAGGAGGCCACTAAAGCCTGAAACAGAGATAATGGGGTCTTTGGTTTAACCAGGGCAGAGCGTTGAGGAGAAAGACTGAAGATAGAGAATTAGGTGGCAAGAAGGATATTGATGTAGGAGCAGAAATGGGTTAATAAAGTCAAATGTCTGAGAAGAAAGGACAACTTATCACTCATACACAAATATAGACAAATAAAATTATGTTGTAGAAATTCATGTGATAATATCAAAACTAATAAATTTGAATATCATTAACATATATAGATATTATATTTTAAATACATAAATACATAAGTGGAACATTAAAAAAATATAAGGATGAGTAGATCATTTTCAAAAGTAAACCTGTCAGTAAAGAAAATCAAGTTATTTGCTGCTTGCCTTATTGAGAATCAAAAGTATTTATTACAAAAGAGGTATTAATACTCGCTTAATCCACATTTTCTTGGTCTACTTAATATATTAAAATTTAGGTGATAGAAGGTATAATGTGATTATGTTTTTCATCCTCTGACTTCCTGTTATTCATTCTCACTTATTTAGAAGAGTTCAGTTTCTTTGTCCAGTTAAAATGTGAGGCTTGCTCTGGCTGGTGTGGCTCACTGGATGGAGCACCAGCCTGTGAACCCAAGGGTCACTGGTTCGATTCCCAGTCAGGGCACATATCTGGGTTGCAGGCCAGGTCTCCAGCCAGGTCCCCAGGTGGAAGCATGCAAAAGGCAAACATACAATGGTGTTTCTCTCCCCTTCTTCTTCCCTCCCTTCCCATCTCTCTAAAAATAATGAATAAAAAATAAAATGAAATGTGAGGCCTGTTGCAAAGTGGTATGAGTTGTAAATTGGTTAATTTGCTAATAATTGTTTATATTTTAGTGAAGAAGTTTCTAATAGAAGCAAACAAATAAAAATAAATGCTATATATATAAAAAGTAGATGAACAATCTCTTTTGATAGGGAGAAAGAGGGATTCCTACAGAAAGGAAGAAAGTCCACTTCCATGACCAATAATGCTTTTCTGAGGTTTTCAGTGTTGTATCATTCAAAAGCAGAATTGAGGTCTTGAGGTGAGCAGCGTTACTGGCACCATGAGAGACATGTGGACCACCTCATTTGCTTCGAGGTTGGATAAGGGGGAGAGATGACTAATCCAGCAAAAGGGAGATTGAGTTTAGGTTAAGGAGTCTAAAGTGAAATACATTGCATTCTCATTTGGATGTTGATTGGGTTAGACTGAGCTCTAACTGGACAGCTAAAATACAGTGAGGTAAGTTATCAATAAAATATCACAGGGGTTTAATTTGTTTAAAAATTTAAAGTATATTTCATATTTGTTCAATTAATAATCACTTTATATTTTGAAATAGTTTTCCAAAAATTAGTTCTGATGAAAATACTAATAATCCAAACTTTTAAATCTATAAGGCAGTGGATGCATAGAACCAGCAGTCTAGCATATTACCTGGAAAGAACTCATCAGTTCAAGGAATGAATGACTGCTTCTTACACAAGTAATGAGGTGCTTGGCTGCTAAGATTACAACTCTGAGCACTACTCCCATCTAGTGGCAATCTACCTGGAGTGCATGGCTAATTAAAAAGGCAAAGAAAACATGCCCCTCTGGAAGGAATTTTATGTACTTGCACCTCTTATGTATAGAGCAACCCCTTGCCTATATTAAATTATACCTTCAACACTATTGAGCTTACTAAGAAAACAGCCCTATAAAACCCACTTCCAAATTTTCTATGAAGATTTTGTTCATGACATTTATGAGTCAGTGTTGCTTAATTAAAGCTATAGTCTTTTATTTAAGAACATTGTGCCTGGAACTGAAAAAGAAATAGATCATTTACAAATTAAAAATATAAACTAGTAATAAATGTATAGATATGTTTTCAAACTCATTGATAGCAAATAAATGCATATTACAAGAAGCAATACTTTGCTGCTAAGGAAAGAAATGAGGGTGGTACTGTCAACAATTCTTGGTGGAAGAGTAAGGTTCAAGAACTGTTCTATTTTGCTTAATTTTTTAACTTCTATTTGTACATAATTTCAAACTCAGAAAAGTTGAAAGAATGTGGTTTGTACAAAGAACTGTTATGTAACTTTTACCCAGATCCATCTATTGTTAATATTCTACCCCATTCTTTTAAAAATTACCCTGTGGAACTATTTGAAGCTAATGACCATAAATCATGGCCCTTTAGACTTGAAACTTCAGAATGGAGAAATAGGAATATTCTCTTTATAGTCACAGTGCAGTTATCAGTATGAGTGAATTTAACATTGATGTGATAATTTTTATCTTAAACTTCAGTCTAAGATCAGATATTTTAGTTGTTATATTTCTTTTATCTCTTTTACTATGAATATTTCCTTAGCCCTATTTTGTTTTTTATGACCTTGATATCTTTGGAAAACATAGATGATCCCCTCCTTTTTTAAGAATAGAATATTCCACAGTTTGTGTTTAATGATCTTCATTATTAAATTCTATCAGTCTTCTCAGTTGAAATATTATCTATGTCATCTGTACTCCTCAGAGATCATATGTAAAGGTGTATGATGTCTATCCAACTCTTATTAATAATGTTAATTTTATCTACCTGTGTAAGATGTTCTGATTTCTTTATTGCATACTTATTTTTTTCCTGTGGCAAAATACTTTAAGAACACACAGATATTCTACTCCTCATAAAAATTCCTCTGAGATTTAGCAACCATTGATGATTCTGCCAGTTTCAGGCGCTTCTATCTGTACTATGACTGTTGTAAAATGCTCATGTTCAACTCCCTGTACTCCCTTCACATTTACTAGCTGACCCTCAGCATTCTACTGTAAATGAAAGTACTTCCTTCTTTAACTGTCATCTATATGTATAGACTCATGAATTCTTACTTTTTAAAAAATAAAGTATCATTCATTATGGTACATACTGTGTCAGATTTGACCCATGGAAGCCCCTTCAAGGTGAATTTTTCTAGGAAAGGAAAATAAGGAAAAATACAAATATGTCACCATTTGCCTTTTTTTAAAGGCTAGGAATATTTTCTGGAAATTATTCAATATCAGTTTATAGTGATCTTCCTCATTCTTTTGCTACATAGCACTCTATTTGGAACCATAGTCTCTAATAGAAAAGCAGATAAAGAATCTTAAAAATATTTAGACCTATTGACCAAATAATATCAAATTTAGGGTTGCCTCTTAAAGAAAACTCTCAAATATGCTGATAAAGGATAATGCACAAAGGTATCCAATAAAGCATTATATTTATAATGGTAAAAATTTAGAAGTGATCTAAATAGCTTACATTAAAGGAATGGTTAATGTAGTATACCCATATAATAAAGCTTTATTATTTGGTCACTTAAAAAGTTCATGCCTTAATTTGATATCACATTAACTGAAACACACAGATCTCAAAATTATCTGCTTTGGTCTCACCCATGCAAAATGCATAGAAAAGAGATTGGACAGAAATATACTGAAATGGCGCCAGCAAAATTCAAAGGGAACCAACTGTATGGGAAAACATAATTGCCAATGATATCTCAGACAAGGGTTGGATCTCCAAAATATATAAAGAACTAATGAGACTCAACACCAGGGAGACAGACAGCCCAATTAAAAAATGGGCAAAGGACCTGAACAGACAGCTCACTGAGGAAGACATATACAGGGCCCAGAGGCATATGAAAGAATGCTCAACATCACTAGCCATCAGAGAGATGCAAATTAAAACCACAATAAGATACCACCTCACACCTGTCAGCACAGCGATCATCAATCAACAAACAACAAGTGTTGGCGAGGATGTGGGGAAAAGGGAACCCTAGTGCATTGTTGGTGGGAATGCAGGCTGGTGTAGCCACTATGGAAAACAGTATGGAGTTTCCTTAAAAAACAAAAATGGAACTGTCTTTTGATCCAGCAATTCTACTACTAGGACTAAATGTGAAGAATCCTGAAATGCCAATTCATAAGAACCTATGTACCCCTATGTTCATAGCAGCGTTATTTACAATAGCCAAATGCTGGAAACAGCCTAAGTGCCCATCGGTGGGTGATTAGATAAAAAAACTTTGGTACATTAACACAATGGAATACTACATAGCAGAAAGAGAGAAGGAATTCCTAACCTTTGCAACAACATGGATGGCACTAGAAAGTATTATGTTTAGTGGAAGTAAGCCAGTCAGTGAAAGACAAATACCATATGATCTCACCCATTACAGAACAATAATGAACAAAACAAACAACAAGCAAAACAGAACCAGATATATGAATACAGTGAATAGGCCTTCAGTGGGCAGGGGGAAGGGGGGTGGGAGGAAGGGGGAGGAAAAGGGAAAGAGGGGGAGCAGTTTAGACAAGAACCTAGTATGGAAGAACCATAGACATAGACAACAAGTGGGATTGACTTTTTGGGGGAGTGAGTGGGTGGGGAAGGGGACAGAGGGGAGTAAAAAGGGGATGGATGTAATACAACAATAAAATTAAATTTAAAAAAAGAAACATACTGAAGTGTAAAACATGGCTGCCTCTGAGGGTAGGATTTAGGATGTTTAATCTTCTTTCTTTTTATATTTTTGGTACTGTCCAAACTATCTTCAGTAAACATGAAATCCTATTATTTAAAAAAATTAAATCAGTAATCTAGTATTAAGGAAACCTTTCTTCCTTAGGAATTAGAGTGCTTCCTCACTGGGGTTCATTATAGATATTTATTATAGTGTGTGTTATATTCTGTTTTTTGCCCTGGGTGCCAGGAACGAAGTTTAAAGGTCAATCACAACAACTTGTATAACTTGACTTCTTCTTTTCCCCTTTTCTTGATATTTTATGTCTGTTTTCTTAAACCTATTATAATGTCTTTGCAGCAAACTATGTCAAGTCCTTTTTAAAAAGAGGTAAGGTTAGATTTAGTTTGACTATTTAAAATATTTTATTGCTTATCCCAGCAATCAAATTCTAGACTTCTTTGATTGTCAGTTGTGGAGGTGAGAAGGAACTTACCCATATTTCTCTGTCTGTGTTTCCCAGACAGATGAGAGAGAGAGAGAATCCAAAATCCATAGTGTTGAATTTACATTGCAGAAAATATACTCAAAAACAGATTAAAATTTTACTTTAAAAATTATGAAATATTTTTGAAAGAAAGGACACTCACTTTCAGGGCAGACTCTGCTTTCACTTGGTTCTTCTGTTCTCAGTCATTCAACCTAGCTAATGTTAATATGTGCTCTGTGAACCTGCTCTGCTTTTCCCTACCGAGTATTTAGGAATCATCTAACTGAAATCTTCCATGTTCTCATTTAAGCCAATTCTTTGTGGCTTTCACCTCTGAGGACATGTAGAACAACTGTCTAATTTCTATGCAGTGTTCTTTCATAAAAATGAAGATAATTGTTACACCCAGCTCCTCTTTTTCTGTCCCACTCTTTTTCAGAATAAATTTGAATAAGAGATAATGGATTCTTTTATGTCATTGTAGGGGAAATAAGCCCCAACTAAATGTGGTAGGACTTACAGGATCTTGAGCAATCACTGAGTTATTTTTCCCTCAATCCACACAATTTATGACACAAGAGAATGTCACCTGTTAAAGAAGAAAAATGATCATTTTTATAGTAATGACTTATTTAGAGCTCTTATAATAAGACTCACTCCACCCATTCCACCAAACTAACCAAACTTTTATGCTTTATGCTTCAACATGAGCCTTTAAGACAACTAAGCAGGATTTAACATAACTGTATGTACAGTGGAAAGAGAAAGAAGCCGAATTTATAGAACTGAATTCACCTGACAACTTACTAAGCAACTTCTGATTTTTTAAATCTTCCATTTATTGATTTTAGAAAGAGAGGAAGGAAGAGAGGTGGATTTGTTGTTCCACTTATTGGTGCATTCATGGGTTATTCTCGTATGTGCCCTGATCGGGAATCAAACGGGCAACCTTGGCATATCCAGATGGTGCTCTAACCAGCCGAGCTACATGGCCAGGGCTCTATTTTCTGTTTTTTAAAAGTCTGATCCTTTAAACATTTTCTACAGGTATTATTTTCCAACCAGTAAACCATATTTGTAGTTTTCCAGTGAATCATTTCTAAATTGTTCACATGATTCCTTGGCTATGCACCTAAAACAAGGCCCTGTACTTTGAGCATCAAGCCAGTGTGGTAAATAACTGAAACTGTCTTCTCACACGTTCTATTCTCTTTCTATTAGACAATTTCTTCTGGACCTGGTTTTATGAAAATGATGCTTTATTACATATTATTTTTAAGTGTTCCAATCAACCTTCAGATTATAAGTAATCATCCTATAGACTAGTAACAATCATCTAGCATCAAAGGGGGAGGAATCATGTTTTTTGCTAATCATTATATCCACAGTACATGATACACAGAGGACATTTAATACTTGTAAACTGACTGATGGGGTGAAATTTTATGCAGCATTTCATGATTTGCAATACAATATTTTTAAACAACATGGAATTTAATTTTCAAAGCTTTTGGTAAGATAGTTATTACAATTCGTGGAAAGTGGAATCCAAGATTATCTGTCATAGACTACCTCTATCCAAGAACTGATAGAGCCAGTTCTTTACCTCCCATTCTGTTTTTTGTAGAGGCAGCATTATCATATGGAAGGTGGTATAGTCTCAAGCCGCAAACAGGGTCACATGGAGTTTCCCTGTGTAACAGGCCAGTGCAGGTCAGTGGGACTTACTGGAATGTGGTTTGAAACCTGAAGCAAAATTATTTCCTTGTGTCTGTTGGTTTCTTGGGATAAACAGATGTCTCTGAGCCTCAGTTTCTTCATTTGCATAATGATAATTGTGCTGCCTACATCACAGAGCTGATGTCATGAGCATAGGGATACAGAGAGTGGATGAGTTTGAAAGTACTCTGTAGACTGCAAAGTGCAGTGCCTGTTTAGGGTGGTGGAATAGGTGTCATTGCAGCTCTTAATATGTGGCTAACCTGTGGTTTCCCGGAGAAATTCTCCTCTTACTGACAGGATGTACTCTATAGCTAATCAACAGAGATGACCTAAACTACCTTTTCAGTTTTAAAAATCTATGTTTGACCCCCCTGTCTTACGGGTTGTCACTTTCCTCACCAAAATACATGAACACTTCCCACCCCGACCTCCTCATCCCTATTAATTAAAAGGGGAAAATAGAAAACCATGCCTTGCTTTAGATGAGGTACCTGGCAGGCCATGGACTTTAAAATATAAATACCATATTTAGTAGGTATTTACTAATGCTGGTGCATTCACTGTTGTTTGTTTTAGGCCTATTGGAAGGTGTGAAGTATTATTAGTAAATTCCTAATAGTTTAATCTTTTTCCTATGTGGACACTTAGAGGAACGGCAGCACTGTGGAAATTAATTCTGAGACTCATTACCTGGTGACAAGAAGACTTATGGAGTTTGGTGGAGGCCTTAATTATTGTTGGCAGGGAAATTCAACCTATTGAGTTTGGGAGCATCTTTAAATGTGTTGTCTAGTTTTGTAGTAGATACTGATGGCCATTGCTGCCATGCTTTATGTTTTTTAGCCACATTTTTAATGTTTGCATTTGTACCTTCAGGCAATTTAATTCTGAAATATGTAAATTAATAAGTTAAAAATGACACAAAAATGAAATAATATATAAACAAATGAATCCTTTTCTACACAAAACCCAAATGAAAATAACAAATTAGAATTTTAAAGTGAGTTTTTAAATGCTAATCTGAACAGTTACCTTTTCCCTTCAGTAGAATTACATACTTACTAATTTTTAACACTGGGGGATTGATATATTTTTATAAGTGTATATCTTCCTATAATCTTGAAATCACTGACTAGCAAGCCACTATTCCTTCTTTAGTCATGTCTCTCTGTGTTGAAGTAGAGAAGACATTTGAGGAAAAAATGAGTTAAGGTAAATATGAGGAAATTTTATCAAATGTTATCTGTTTTCCAGGATGCCAAAGGGTGAGGAAAAAAATGGTACAATAATGCTGTGAAAAGAAGTGTAGCTTTAGCCCTGGCTGGTAGATAAGGCACCGGCCTGCGGACCCAAAGGTCGCAGGTTCGATTCCCCAGCCAAGGGCACATAACCAGGTTGCAAACCAGGTCTCCAGTCAGGTCTGTGGCTGGAGGCAGGTGAAACGCAACCATACATTGATGTCTCTCTCCCTTTCTGCCTCTCTCCCTTCCCCTCTTTCTAAAAATAATGAAATAAAATCTTAAAAAAAAAAGAAGTGTAGCTTCAGGCAGAATATAGCTCAATTCAAAAACTGTAACTGAAGAAAACTGACAGCATTATTCTAAGTAAAATAAGTCAAAGAAAAAAAGACAAAAATAACAATGATCTCACTTACATGTGGAATCTGAAAACCAAACTAGAAAGAAGCCCTCCAGCCAAAAAAAGAAAAACACATTCCAGAACTCAGGATACAGAGTTGGAAGGTGGCTGATGGTGAGGAGGATCAAAAGATACAAGATTCCAGGTATAAACCAATGAGTCATGGGAATGTAACGTACAACATGGTGGCTATAGTTAATAACACCATATTGCATATTTGAAAGTTGCAAAGAAAGTACTTCCTAAAAGTTCTTATCACAAGGAAGAAAAGTTTTATAACCTCGTATGGTATAAATGTTGACTAGACTTATTGTGGTGATTATTTCACAATATGTACAAGTAGAATCATTATTTTGTAAACCTGAAACTTTAATAAAAAATAAAACTTTGACTTTAAAAATATCATTAATGTTTTTAGTAAAAAGCTCAATTTCAAACTTCTAGGCTTATAAATATTTTGGATAGCTCAATGAGCATGATAAAATTTTCTATATAATGTTTAAAAAACCTTGTTTAAGTAAAGCAATGTTTCAAACAAGGTAGAGGATGTAGAAAAACTCTAAGATGTTTAGAAGTATTTAGTTATAAAAAACTAGAAAATAGCAATGTATGTGAAGTTAGCATATTTAGACTTGTAAGTAGTAAGACAGTACCTTTAGAAGGTGATACAGAGTATTTTCCTATATAGCATGTTACATTAAGGCAAATATACATGTATACAAATGTATATTATTTATGTATATTTACTTATTCTGCTTTCTAAAAGGATACATTGAAGTCTATAAAATTTAAATAATATCTCAGTAATTCTAAAAATAAAAAACTAAATGATTTATTAAACCTTAAAAAAGACTATCTACCTTGGAAACAAACTGCACAACTTCAACTTAAAGGTGCAAACTCAGACACTGTGGATGGCTCTTCATGGTATTTTGATGAGCAGAATCTTTGCTTGAGGTTCAATAAAGCCAGATATTGCTCCACTTTTGGCTCACAGCTCTAAACAGCCTGCAATTGTGTTGGCTGAGACCCAAGAATTTTCATTGAACTGCTAGTTCATGTGTGAGAGGCCCTTATGTTTGCCCTTTAATGCCCCCGGGGCTTAGAGAAAGCCAGAGAAAACCTGGCTTAATCACCAGGCCTGTAGCTGGGCCACAGATAAGAAACACAGGACCTTTCTTTGCTGCCATTATGAGTGCAGTTTCTTCTGAGATAGGTGCCTAGGTTCGCAGAGGTGTTTTCTTCAGTGTAAACTGGTTTGGGTCTCATTGAGCACTTACTGTCCTTTTTCTTAAGGATTAAATGCATCTGCTTAGCAGCTAATCTGCTTCCCCTCATCACCTTATACCATACCAAAAACAAAACAAAACAAACAAACAAACAAACAAAAAACTTCTTAAAACTCTTTGACCAAATTTTGCTCAGGATGATAAAATCTTCAGTAACAGGGTGAGTGCTGGCTTTCTCCTGAGACATATTTCTTCTGAGGGTCATGAGTTCCATGACTAGTCACACACACAGGTGACTAATATTTTCAACATCGACTGAAGTTCTATCCGTCACTTACTTGGTGAATGCATTTTCACTATGAAAATACTCACTGATGGTGGATTTACCAGTGTTCAGGATATGACTCCATGTTGGGGATATCCGATTCTATACTCTACCCTTTAGATTTATTTTAATTTCTGTTTTCAGATAATAATCACCTTCTAAGAACTTACACTTGATTCTATTTGTTAGCAGTTAAACTTCCCCTAATGGCCAATTTACAAAAATAACAAAAGCTAAAATGAGCTAATCACTCATAAGCATTACTATACTTGCAATAAGCTGAGATCAATAAAATCAGACATTGAGATGGAGATCTAGTCCTATCTCTCTCCAAATAGCTTACCTACCTGATATCAGACCCCTGTTCCTTTCAAAACATGAGTGATTCCACATTATAAGCCTATAGACTTGATTGTGAATTGCTCAATATACCATGAAAAATAAATTCTGGATGGCCCAGTTCCAGGTATTATAAATGTTTTGTAGAACAATGAAGTTGTGTTTCAAACGTTTTACACAATTTCATTCAATTATTGATTTAAATGACTAATTCTTATCATTAAATTCTAATTTGTGATGAAGGAAATACCTGAGTTATAGGTACTTTTGGTCTGTGCACAATTAAGCCTGACTTTTGTTAAGTTTTCTGTTTTATTTAGGAATGGGAGCTTCTAGAAGAGGAAAAAGCGTGATCTTTGTGTAATCAAGGTGTACTTTTTTCCAGCTGCATTCATTTCATAGAAGCATAAATAGTTAATCTGTAATAATGATTTATGAGTTGGACAGTAACACTCTTAAAAATGCATTCTTCAGTCCTCTAACTGGCAGCTGGTAGCATGGCTTCATGATAATCTTTTGAATGGTAATCATTTAATTCCTATTAGTTTATCTTATTTTCTAAATATTCTCTTACCAACATTGTTTATACTCCTAAGCTACTTCATTTTTTGAGTAAAAACATAATTAAACTTTCCCCTCAGCCTTAAATGAAATTGCTTCAATACATTTTTTCAAATCTTGCCTTTATTGACACTATCAATAAAAAATTATTTTCTCATTTTGATTTAGTGCACAATACTTTTTGATGGGTGTATTTTCTAGTTATATTTTTAAAAGTACTATGAAAGGCATAAAAATCTAATATAGTAGTATATATACTTAATTTTACAACATTTAAATGTTTACCCACATTTAGTGACTAATTTAATGGAGGAGTTTTAGGTGAAACTTAGCTCATGAATAGATTTTGCTTGAACAGCACCTGATATACCTCCTTTTATTTGATTTTGACATGGTGTATATCTTTTAAAATGAAATATCCAATATAAATATAAATTTTGTCCAACATCTAAATTGAGTTAATTCATTACAGCTCAATAAATCCTCAAATATGAAAAGGGTAATTCATTTAAAAATGATTGCTGCCTTCTCTGCTTTTTATGTTTAAAGCTAAAAGAGGTAAGCTTAAATTCTGCCCATAAAAGTGCCTTTTTTTGATATGTCTCATACACTCATCTGCATATCAGATCCTTTTACTGTCTATAGAAAATGTATTGACACCACCAAATGTTGGAATCTGAGTTATTTGGAAAGTCTATGTGTGTTGATAGTTTATATATGCCACTTGCATTTTGCTTAGAGGCACACAATATATGTGTTTTTCTTCTGAAACCTGATTTATAGAAAGGTATGGCATCCTAATTTCACTAGTAATCATTTAGGGGTATAACTTCTAAATGTAAATCAGAAGATAATTGGTTAGTCTCTAGAAGTTGTAGCATCACCATTCATCTGTGAATAAGATTTGGGAGTTTTTGTTCCCCTCACAGAATTAATCTAACATTTTCTTTTTTCTTTTAAAAAATATTTTATTTATTATTTTTAGAGAGAGAGAAAGGGAGAGAAGCAGAGGGGGACAGAGACATCAATGTATGGTTGCCTTTCATCTGCCTCCAGATACAGACCTGGCTTGCAACCTGGCTTGCAACCTGATTATGTGCCCTGGCTGGGAATTGAACCAGTGACCTTTGGGTTTGCAGACCAGCACCTTATTCACTGTACCGCCAGCCAGGGTTCTAACATTTTCTATTTACCATCTTATTCATTATATATTGTGTATGTGTTATTGAGGGAACAAAATTTCTGAGGCCGAAAACTAAGGCATATGATAATATATTTAATTTAATAACAATGATGATGATGTTCTTGATGATGACAATGATAGCTAACCTTGAGTGCTAGGCATCATTCTAAGCACTTTGTAGGTACTAAGTTACTGGTGCTTTACAGCAACCCTAGGAGGTAGGTATTATTATTACCTTCCATTTATAGGTAAGAATCCTGGGTCTCATAGAGATTTGATAACTTGCCTAAGGTCACAAAGCTAAATGGTAGAGCTGGGATTCAAACCCAGAATGTCTGACTCATTGCTTGATTTTTTAAACACTGGTTTTTATACATACATGTATTTTATGTATATCTACAATAAGGCTAAATTGACAGGAGACCAATCAATGAGAATCACCAAATAACCAAAATTACATTGACCCCAATCAACTTTCAAAAAAATAGGTTAGCTTGAATTGGTGACTTAGTGAAAGACAATTTTGTGGCTATATCCTTAGCTTGAACATCAAGCCTAATGGTATCATGAATGTGGTCTTAGAGTCAGAATATGTTTGGAATCTAGCTTTGTCACTGATTGAGGTTATATTTTGGGAAGCAATTTTAACCTTTTAACTCCCAGTTTCCTCATCTGTACAATGGAAATGAATGCTCTGGTTTATATCTGACAGATTTCTTGTGAGGACCAAGTGGCATTTGTGAAATGTCTTTATAAATTGTATGACACTCTACATCATCACCATTAACACTATCAGCCATAATAATGATATTGATACAAAATTCTAACATACAATGTGGCCAGGTATAGAGATGGGCATATAAGTGCCAACTCTCCAAAGGCAGAGTTGATGCTTCCTTCTGACATTGGCAAGTCCTTACTTGCTCTTTCCTGCCCTCAAATCCCTTAAATGCTTTGGACTCTTATACCACTCTCTGACTAACCAAACTACCCCCACTTAAAAAAGTTTTATCCTCACCCAAGGATATGCTTTTATTGCTGAGAGAGAGGGATGGAGGGAAGGAGGAAAAACACAAACACACACACACACACACACACACACACACAGATGGAAGAGAGAGATGTGAGAGAGAAACATTAGCTGGTTGCCTGAACCTGGGGATTGAACTTGCAATCTGGGTATTTGACCTGACCAGGAATCAAACCTGCAACCAAATGAACCACACTGGCCACTGGCCACAACAAAACCATGCCTATTTTGTTCCTCTGTGTTACCAAGCTTTCCGGTCAGCTTCACTGATAGGTTACAGGGACTGTAATCTCAACATGTTTAAAAACGAAATCAAGGTTCACAATTAGTTAGTGGCAGATGTGAGAGTTGAACCCAGTTGGTCTAGTTTCAGAGTATTTGTTCTCACTAACATACCATAATATATTTTGGGATGTGTTTGAAGAAAATAACCCTGGAAGCAATAAAGGGAATAGATTGAATAGGAGAGAGATTAGTGACAAGGAGACTCACATGCAATGGTTTTAGGGTCTTAGGGTCTTAGTAATTGGAGCCTCTAAGGTCAAGTTGGAGAATGTAAAAGGACTGTAACTGACCTGTGCAAGTGGACTGTAGGCTGAGGAGAGGGTCCAAGTGGCCCTCTTACGGTGGTTGCAAATGATTAAAGGGGGAGCAGTTAGAATATTAAATTAGTCGTGGGACCACGTGCAAGGTAATAGGGAGTGGTGGAGATAGTGGTGAATTGTAGGCATGTGCCCTGTGTGGTTCTGATTTCTGAAAAGAGTTTAAAATTTTATTCCTCATGCACAAACCACTCATTTGTAAATGATAACAACTAATTTAAAACTTTGTATGGCTCAGTTAAAACATACCTTCTTCCTGGATTAAGCCTTCAGCTTTCAGTTTACAATCTCTGCAAAGATTGTGGGATGGTGACTATGAGAATATTAATGCCTGGAGAGGTAGTTATAAAAGTAGGCTGCCAGGTAAGTCAAAATATGTTAAGAGTTTTTATGTATTTTTGTGGATGAACCAAAGAAATGATTGGGAGCAGACAGTGTCATGAAGCAGAGGATAGAAAAATGGTTTGAAGAGCATACATAGATCAGTATGATAAGATGGAGGGAATTTTTAACCAAGGGAGGATGTCGTTAAAGTCTACCTCATCATTGCTATCATCACATTGAAGCCATACTCTGTGCAAAAAAACCTCTTTACTAATTTTATATTTAAGTTTGCTGTAAAGCACTTGGCCTTATCTAAGTCCTAAAAACAATCTTCTGAGGAAGATATTATTGTTATTATATGTACCCATTTTATAGATGGAACAAGTCTTAAAACAAGTGACTGGCAGAACCCAGGTTTTCCTTTTACCAATGTCTGTATTCCTCTAGAGATGCCAGATGGAGCTTAAGGAAGGGCTTTAGTAATGTGCAGTTCCAGCTTCCTACATACCAATTTTTAAAAGTTTTCATTTTGAGATAATTGTAGATTCACATATAGTTGTAAGAAAGAATAGAGATACCCTGTGTATACTTTACTCATTTTTTCCCCCATGTTAGCATCTTACAACATTATAGTAGTACATCAGCCACCAAGATATTGACATTTGAAGTGCAGGGAAGTTAGAGCCCATACAAGTTCTGTGTGTATTTTAGATGTACACCTAAGTGTTTACACATTTTTGGTGTGGATATAAATGAGTTAATTAAAAAAATCTTGTTCATGTGTTTATTACTAGTGTATTGAAATAAAATTTATTTTGTATGTTTATCCTGTATTCTGTGATCTTGCTGAGCCTGCTTATTTATTTGTCCTTAGATTTTTTTTTTTTTTTTTTTTTTTTTGTAGATTCCTTGAGGGTTTTCTTTTAAGTAGTAGACAATCATGCTATTGGCAATTAAGAACAATTCACTTCCTTTAAGGATCTGCATGCTATTACTATCTTCTCTTGCCTTATTGCAGTATATGTTCAACAAGACTTGTAAGAGTGGACATCCTTGCCTCACTCCTGATACCAGGGAGAAAAATATTCAGTATTTAAGTATAATGTTAGCTATAGTTTTTTTCTTTATGTAGATGCTTTTTTATCAGGTTGAGGAAATTTCTCTTTTTTCTTGATGGTTTTTATCATGAATGGGTAACGAATTTTGTCAAATGCTTTTACTGCATTGATTGATATGATCTTATGATTTTTCTCAATAGGGTGGGATAGCAATGATTGAGTTCTGAATATTGAACAAGTCCTGCACCCCTGGAAGAAACTGTACTTAATAATTATGTATAATTCTTTTTATATATTACTGAATTCTATTTGCTAATCTTTTGCATTATTTTATATTTTGTTAAGGATTTTTGCATCTGTGTCTATGAGGAAAACTGGTGTTTAGGTGTTTTTTTTTTTTATTGTTTGTTTGTTTTTTACTGTCTTTCTTGGGGTTTGTATCATGGTAATACTGTCATCATGAAGTGAATAGGAAAATGTTTCCTTTTCTGTTTTCTGGAATGAATTGTGTAGCACTACTATTACTACTTATTTATTAAAAGATTTTATTTATTATTTCCAGAGAGAGGGGAAGGGAGAGAGGCAGAGAGGGAGAGAGACATCAATGTATGGTTGCCTTTCACCTGCCTCCAGCTACATACCTGGAGACCTGGTGTGCAATCTGGTTATGTGCCCTGGCTGGGAATCGAACCAGCGCCCTTTGGGTTTGCAGGCCAGTGCCTATCCACTGAGCCACCAGCCAGGGCTATTACTACTTCTTAAACACTTAGAAGAATTCTTTAGTGATACCATATGGTCCTAGAGACTTTTTTTTTCATGTTTTTAAATAGTGAGTTCAGTTTCCTTAATAGTTATAAGGTGATCCATTTTGTCTATTTCTACTTGGGTGAATTGTGATCATTTCAAAGAAATGGTCCATCTTGTCTAAGTTTTCAAGTTTATGTTTATAGAGCTGTTTGTAATATTCTACTATTATTCTGCTGATATCTTTAGGATCTGTAGTGATATTCCCCACTTCATTACTGATATTGAAAATTCATGTTCTTTCTCTTTTTTCCTTTGTTTTGCTAGAGGTTTGCCAATTTTATTGTTTTTTTTTTTTTTTCTCCAAAGACTAGCTCTTTGTTTTGTTGATTTTCTGTGATATGTTGCTTTCAATTTCATTGACTTGTACTTTTATTTTTATTATTTTCTTCAGTTAGCTTTCAGTCTATTTTGCTCTTTTTTATAGGTTCTAGTAGTGGGAGTTTAGATTATTGACTTGAGACTTTTCATATATAGATGCTACTAATTTTCCTCTCAGTACCATTCTAGCTGTGTTGCAGAAATTTTCAAATGTTGTATTTTCATTTAGGTCAATATATTTTTAGCTTCCCTTGAGATTTCCCATTTGAATGATAGATTTTTAGAAGTGTGTTCTTTAGTTTTCAAATGTTTATAATTTTTCTATTATGCTTTGGTATTGATTTCTACTAGTTTGATTCTGTTGTAGTTGCAGAACACACCTGTGTGTTTTCAATTTGATTTGGTCATGATGCATGTATGATTACTTTTCTATATTGCTAGATTGAGTTCGCTAATATTTTGTTCAGGATTTTTGCATTCATATTCATAAAAGGTATTGGTCTGTAGTTATTTTCCTTCGACCTGGTAATATTGCACACTGATGGTAGCAGATCCCAGGTCTTGAGAGTATTTATTAGCCTTGTAACTTTATATCATCTTGTGTGCTTTGCTTGATTAACAGCCCCTCCCCACAAGCACCTATACTCTTGAAGTCAGGGACTTCTTAGTTTTTGTTAGGGTAATGCTGGCCTCATGGAATCAGTTGGGAAGTGTTCCTTACTCTTATGTTTATGGAAACAGTTTGTGAAAAATTGTATTAATTCTTCTTAAATTCAAAATAAAGCCATTTGGGCCTGAGATTTTTCTTTGAGATTAAGTTTTTGATTACTAATTCAACCTCTTTATTTGTTATAGGTCTACTTGGATTGTATATTTCTTCTTGGGTCTGTTTCAGTAATTGTGCCTATTTTGGGATAGGAACATTTCACCTAAATTGTCTTATTTGTTGGAATACAGCTGTCATAGTATTTCTTTATAGTACCTTTTATTTCTATAAGGTTGCTGTTAATGTCCTCTATGTCATGTCTAATTCTAGCAATTTAAGTCTTCTTTTTATTTTGGTCAATTACGATTTTGCCAATATTAGCTTTGAAAAAAGAAATAACTACCTTTCGGTTTAACCAATGTTTTCTATTGTCTCTCTGTTTCAGTAATTTCCATTCTATCTGTATTATTTCCTCCTTTTCTCTCTTTAGTTTAGGTATATTTGTATTTTTTTACAGTATCTCTAGATGGAAGGTTAGGTTATTGATTTGAGAACTTCTCTAATATAGGCATATCAATTGCCTAAATTTCTCTCCAAACACTGCTGTAGCTCCATTATGTTGTATATTTATTTTCATTCATTTCATAATATTTTGTAATTCCCCCTGCCTTTTTTTTTTTTTTTTTTTACCATAGGTTATTTAGGATTGTGTTGCTTAATTTCCACATACTTGTAAGTTTTCCAAATGCCTTTCTGCAACTGATTTCTAATTTTGTTCTATTGTGGTGGGAGTACATACTCTATGTGACTTTTGTCCTTTTAAGTTTGTTGAGGTTTATTTTGTGGCCTCATATTGGATCTGTCCTGGAGAATGTTGTATGTGCATTTGATAAGAATTTATATTCTGCTTTAAACATAAAGTTAAATATATATTTAACTTTATGTGGTTGCTATAACAAATTACCATATATTTTGTGGCTAAGAGGAAGAGAACTTTATGTTTTCTTGCAATTCTAGAGACCAGAAGTCAAAGTCAGTTTTATTGGGCTGAAATCTAGGTATTTCCAGATTCGTGCTCCCTCTGGGGACGCTCAGGAGAATTTATTCCTGGACTCTTTCTGCCTCTGGTTGCATTCCTTGATTTGTGGCCACGTTCAGATTTGGAAATTTCTATCATTCTATAATCTACTTTCCTAAATATTTCCTTTGTCCCTTTCATTCCGAACCCATCTAAGCTTTTTATTTTTTATTTGTTTTTATACTTTTCAGTTCTAAAATTTCCTTTTGATTTTTTAAATCTTCTATTTCTTTGCTGAGATTTTTTCATTTAAGCATGCATTTAATTGCTTGTTGAAGCATTTTTGTCAAGACTACAATTTTCATGATTTAATTTTAATACCATTGTCCCAGTGTGGGCATCAATTGACTGTCTTTTTTTCCTCATTCCGTTTGACATCCTTCTGGTTCTTAGGGCCACAGTTTTTGCTGCAGAGGTTGGTGCTACATTAGGGTGGTTATTATCTAAAAGTTTTACCCTGCTTGAATGCCCCTTTCCTGGTCAGTTTCCTAAAGAGAGCAGGCTTTTGTTGGGATTTTTGGTCTGTATCTGTTTGCATTTCTAAGTCTCCAGCTGCTTTGCCTCAAGTCTGGTACTATGAGGCAAAAAAAAAAAAAAAAAGAAAAAAAGAAAAGAAAACCCAAGTAAATTGCTATTACATTGTTCCTTAGGTCCCAAGGCCTCAGGTCCCAAGACCCCTCTGCAGTCTTATATTTGTTATCTATGCATAAAATGTCCAAGGTTTTCAGCTGTGCATAGCAAAAGGAATGAGGAAAAGTGCAGCTATGCCGTCATCTTGACTGAAATGGAAGTACTGTATGCTTATTTAAACTTTTAATTATTTACTTTTCTCTTTATAATAAAAATGTTCAACTATACATTCAAAAAGGGAGAAGACAGTGTAATGAACTATGTTTTATCACACAGCTTAAACAATGATCAATATTCTTTTTGTTTAAACATTTTTTCTCTCAAGAATACTTTTTAGGGGAGGTTAGGATAATATAAACTGACTTTTATTCAACACTAATTTAAGTTTTCTAAGCTAGTCTTTGGCTTTTCATTAAATTGTTACTTAATATTGCTTTGCACTAAGATATATTTCTTTTTTTCCCTTGAGATGTTTGTATATATTATTAACACTGATTACACACATATGTATAATATTCTGAGTTACTAAAGTGCTGCCATATATACTTATTGGACATGACATGATGAGACTTTTGGTAACTTCAAATGAATGTAGCTCATTAAATGTTTACTCTAATAATCTTAATATTTAAAATGCAAAAATGAACATGCTTTCATTATTTTAATGATGAAGAACATTGGTTTGGGGAAGGTCTTAATGCAGAATTATGAACTTGCATTTATAACTTATCTACTTATTCCTGTATGCTGAACTTTAAAGATGAATGCAAAATTTGAAAACATAGCCTGACTAGCAAAATTTAAAACCAACTATTATCTGTACTATGCAGTTTTGGCAAGTAGCTAATTTATTGTAAGAAGCATAATTTAATTTTTAGAATCTGAAATGCAAAAGTTTATTAAACAAAAGCCAAACACCAAGGAGTAATAACCATAAAACATAGTTCTCTTTTGCCATTGATTTCACTGAAGAGACTTAGTATAGACTCAAAATCGTGCACTGTTTTCCTTTTTTTTTGAGATGCCAAGCAATTTAATACAAAAATAAGTAAAAAATATAGTTTGATGATGTAATCCCTCAAGGTAAATAGCTTTAGTCATAGTAAACCCTAAGGTAAATGATAGCTTATCCAAATTGAGTCTGAAATCTCCATTCCTACAATAGGAATAAATACTGCTATTTATTTATTGCTAGCTCTGTGTGTGTGTGTGTGCATGCCAAGAGCTGTGAAACCAGCATTTTAAGAGTTAACACACATTACACTACTCTTCAGCCCTGAAGGGTTTTAGGTCTAAGAATGCAAATATGGAAGAGTTTTGTGTTTTAATGGAGAGCTGCTGTAACCTCTCCCTACTTCTGCTTTCTTGCTTTTTCTCCTCTTTCCTTACAGTTATACATTCTAAAAGATTAAAGGTGCAGATTAAAAAAAATCTGTAGTTAAAATGCTAAAAAGTAGATTTATAATGTTCTCTTAGTTTAAGTTTCTTTAAACAAATGAAGGTTTTCTCTTCCCAACACTATTCTGTGTATGTCAGTCACTTTATTAGTAGCTTTTACTTCTTGGAGTTATTTCTGTTGGTTTTTCCTGCTTCTGGTTTTCCTTAGTTGTCTGTCTATATCCATATTCTGTAGTTCTCTTTCATTATATAAGAGAAGTTCATTTCCCTTGTGAGATTTGTAAGCACTCTAGAATTGAGGGGCTATGTTATTTACTGTCTTTGTATTCTCAGCATAGTAATGGCATGTAATGGGCTTTTGGTCACACCCAACTTTCAAATTTGAGATAGGTTGATTTGAACTGAACAACAGGTAGGACTTGTGGTTACTAGGATGGGTGGGAGGGGTGGTGAGTGCAATAGAAGAAGGAAGAGAAGGAGGTTGGAAAAGTCAGAAATGGACCTTGATGCTTGAAAAAAAAATTGATCTAAATTAATGTTGGCATTCATAAATTTTGGCTTTCAATAATGTTTCTTTCACTTCCAAACAAAACAAAGCACACAAAATATCCTAAAATAAAAACATTGTTTTCAATTATTTTCTCATTTTCAACAGTTCTCTCCCAGCTGGACACCTAATTTGAAAATAGTAACTATGAATATAGATTAAATGTGAGTTGAAGTCAACTTTCTAGAGTCTCATCCTATAGGATCAATACCAAGAGTCCTTCTGAGGTATCTCTTTCTTTTTGCTAAGATTTCTTCTCTTGCCATTTTCTGTCTTCTGAGGCAGGGTTCTATGGGTTTCTTGTTCCCTCCTTATTCCCAACTGTAGCATGCAGAGCACAACAGAGAGACAGAGTCTATAGCTATTTAAGTAGTGGCCAAATTCAGCTTTTGACCTGATTAAGGAAGTATATTAATATACTTAATAAAAGAGGAAGCCATATTTTTCTTTAGCCACTATAATTATTAGCTAAAATAAATCAGTGTTGCCTTTCATCCTTTCTATTCTTATTTTTCTATTAAACCTCAAGTGGAACAAAGCTCCTGTGGTTTTGTGGGACTTCAAAATTAAACTTAAAGGAAAAAATATTAAAGAAATATTGTGTGGAAAGTTACTCATCTTTACTTTAGAAGCCTCAGGTGACTTGACAGTTTCAACAGGATTTTCTTTCAATATTATCCTATTCACAAGGGCTAAAAGAATTTCCTCTAGTATCCCAAAATGATTGCACCATATGTGACCAAGGGACAGCTAACATGCTTCCCATCGAACAGTTCCCCCACCTTGGATCCTTCTACTGCAACTGCGCCGCATAGGGGATGTTAGAGAACATGAGTTGAGGCTCATTTTTCTTTTTTCTTGGATTGAGAACAGTTCTGAGTTGATTTGGGATAGCAAGCAGACAGAAAGCATTATGAAGAAAGTGATATAATGTAAATATAACAATGGCATGTTCTTATATTGAAGAAGTACTTTTAGGACTCACAAAAAGGTAAATATAAATAATAAAATATACATATTATAATATGTAATAATTTAATAAATAGTAGTTGGGACATAAGAGATTTTATATTAAAGTAAAATCTCTTTTTTTTTTTTCTGTTAATAAGCTTACCTAGCATAGTGCTTAACCCGTACTATTCTGCAAGAAATATTATGGAGTGACTAGCCTGAATATTCTACTTTTGGCTAACAGTGTGAAAGCTCTTATTCTTAAATAAACCTAAAGAGCTGTGCATTTTGGTGTCAAAGAGTAAAGAATTAAGGTACTAGCTTCAAAAACCTTATTTACTTTAACCAAGTGACCAAGTTTAGCAATAATTAATTAACATACATGTGAACAACACAAACTCCTGATATGATGTGCTGAACAGAACATACTTTCCCTGCTGTGGTAGGATGGCCAAAATTCACAACCTCTAAAGTGTCTAGGTCATAAAGGACAAGAGAGACTGAAGAATAGTTCCAGATTGGAGGAGCCTAAGGGGTGAAAAACAATAAATGCAATGTGGGCTTCCGGATAGGCTCTGAGAACAGATAAAGGGCATTAGTGGAAACTTGTGATATGCAAATAAGGCCTGTTCTTTAGTTAATATTACTATAATTGGTCATTCTACTAGAGCTGTGTAAGATGTTAACATTAGGAGAAGTTGGGTTGAGAGTACATGGAACTCTGCACTATTGTTACAACTTTTAAAAAAGTCTAAAATTCCAATAGTTAAGATAAACCCTCATATAGTACAGATTCCATCCAAAGATACAACTGGAACTAAGAAACAGATTTATTATTTGTAGTATTGACCGTATCAGTGGTTGTCAGTGTAATTTTAAGTTTTAGGGGTCTTTGACACTATAAACTTTTTCAAATGTTTTTTAAAATGCATTATTGATATGTACTCAAAAATTGTTTTTGAATGGTTTTTGGTTGGAGTTCTTCACTCTTTAAGCTATAATTTCTGGATGTGGCACTAAGTATTGATAACTATGTTTGCAGTCAACTGTAGTACAAAAAGTATCAATTCTTTTGGTGTATGAACAAATAAGTGATTTTTGAGCATTTATACACATAAAAATGACTGCCAGTATTTGAAATGTTGTATTATTAATTTGTTTTCTTCTTTTAAAATTTCTACCCTCCTTTTTTAGCATCCAAATCAGTGTTTCTGTTTTCTCTACTGCCCTCTAGAGGTAGACTAAAGAAAACTGGAGTCATGAACCCTCACAGACGTAGTTCAGAAGAAAGCAATAAATAAAAATTTAAATTTCTGAATTTGGTGGAGGTAACTATGAATTTGTGAGACATTGTTTTCACAAAATATCATAGTCTTAACTTTTGTCTAGAATGATCAGCGTGTTGTTTTGAGATCCATTGTTTATTTTGGGGCAAGTAGATTAGTTGGGGCATAATAGATTATTCACAAAGGAAATGTTATCAACAAAAGCTTTCAGCATCACTCATCTGTGACCTTTTTTTCTTCATCAAACAGTTCCTTCCTTCAGACCCCTCACACTCTTTGTTTCCTTTTCTACTATTAAAACCTCCTTTGTTAGCTCCTTTTCAGAAATAAATGATAATGAGGTATTAAAATGTCACTTCATATATTTTTACTTTGGGGGAAAAATAAATACATCTCTTTTAGTAATAGTGGATTCTTCTTTAATTCATTTGTTCACTCCTTCATCTCTACACTTTTCTCTGGAGCCCAGGTAGTAGAGTTTCATACTTACATGGAATATTTTCATTTGTTAATTAAAAAATAAATTAAAAAAACCCTCAAAAGTTTGTTTGTTGTTATTTTATATTGCACTTTTATTAGCATTACTGAGAATTTATCTAGTAAAATAATAGACTAAAATGTAATTTTTCAGACATATGCCAATAAGATGCAAGTTTTAATCCATGACAGAAAAAGAAGTTTCCTGGGATTTATTTATGCTGTGAATATACACGAGAAGTGCCATGGATTAAGGAGAGTCTGGAACTAGTGACATTTTTGGACAAGAAGTTAACCGAGGCTAACCAGACTGCTAATTAGTTGACTATATTATTTTAAAATAGAGATTGGCAACATTATTTTAAATTTATTATTAAATTTATTATTATTATCATTCTTGTTTTTCCATAATCATTACAAAACCCATCCGCATGGGGAGTTGGATGGTTTCAATAGCTAATGACTGAACTTTTCACCTCAGGCCTTAGTTCACATTGAGCTGTGGTTTGAAGTGATTGACAGCCATTTCATAGTAACCTGCAGTGAATTGGGGGTCAAAATCATCCAAATGATGGAGAGAAAATGCCCCCATTAGAAAAAAATAAAGACAGACATAAACTAACCAGTGTAGTTGAAACTAATTGGCCTCCTTATTGGCAAGGGATTGAACAGGCACAGGGACTGAATTAATCTCTTGAATTTGGTGGCAGATCCTTGCAGGTTGAAACTGTGACTTGGCAGGTTAGTGTAAGGGGAGGCCATATCCCCCTCGAATGTGATACTTCTGTTCTGTGAATTTCCATTTTGTGGGGCTGTCAATCTGAGGCTTTTGTGAGCATTAAACTTTCTTTAGAAATAACACCACCAAAAAAAAAAAAAAAAGAAAAAGAAAAAGAATGACCCCACCTCCTCAACTACCACATAAATCAGCTTGATTAGTCATTTCTATTAAGAGACATTGAGTTTTAAATAGGCCGGGTATTGTAGGTCCAGAATGAAGGACTTGGCAGGGCCAAAGAGGGAAGTTTGAACATCTGCCCTACTGCTTCCTAGCACTTGTGCTGTTCTAAGTCTATTCACAAATGGCCTAAATTATAAAAGTGAATATTGTAATTCCCCACAAGCACTTATTTAAAAACATTAAGGAATGACTATATAGTATTAGTGCTTATTAAAGGCATAGAAATTGTGCAAAATATTTTATATTAAGGAGTAAGGTAACAATGACAGGCTTTTATATATGAGCCTAGTAATACTAGCTTTCTTTTAGCAGTTTTCTTTTCCTTAACAAGTCAAGTTTGATCTCGGATTTTTATTCAAAGCTCTGTGAACCACCGCCACAGATGGGGTATTGCTGTGTCATTTCCATGGCCTCATACAGAATGTATGCAGCTGTCCCATACTCCCTTAATAGACCTTCAGCTTTTCAATGCATCTTCCACTGATGGCGTTTCTGTGGATAAACATCATTTCAAAATGAAACGTGCCAGATGTCCTGCAGTGTACTGAGGTACAACAGGAACTTAAAAAAATCGTGTCTATATTATTTACTCATTTAGAGGGATGTGACTTCTGGGATATACATTGGAAATCCAAAATTTGCTGAATGACAAAAGGAAATATTATAAACAGTTTCTAATTCATTTGTACCCTAGAATTCCCTGAAACGTTTGATTTTTCAGATCATAAAGAAACCAGTATTTTATATCCAGGTTTCCCATAATTTCTCCCTCTAGGAGGCATAACACAATCAAAATCTCTGGTTACCACTGAATAGAAATAGTCTTTTTTATTGAGGTTAAAAATTGCTAGATCAGGGATTTGGAATATATATGTATTTTATTTTTCCTTTAGTATAACTAATTTTAAGAATTATTCCTCCCAACATAGTTGAGTTTTATATTCCCATCAAAAGAAAAACATTATTTTCAATTTCTTTTTTTCTGTTAAGGGATTAGGTGGGTATCCAAATGAAAATAAAATACTAGTGAATAATAGTCATCCATTCTATCATATCAAAAGCACCATACCACATGCTCAAATACTTCATGGTCTATTGATTTATATCATTAAAATTTTTTTACATATATACCACTTTCTTTAAAGGCTGTAACATTTTTGACTATAAGGACCATAGCTTCTCCATTGTTGCTGAATACAGCAGGAGATCTTAGTTAGTGCCTGTTGAGTTGGTGACTAACATTTTTGTGAAACAGGAACAAGGAGATTCATGTTACATTTTACTGTGAGATACCTTTTCATTCATGTAAAAGTGCTTGTAGGTGTGGAATATTATGTAAAGGAGAGTGAAAAGTAGACTTTGCTTAATTATGTGATATTGAAGATTGTCGTAGCTTTTTTATTCTTTAAAGTGTTTTGTGCACTGTCTTGTTCTTTTAAAAGTGGAGTTTCTAGAGGCAGCCCAAGTGATAGCTGATGAAACTGAGACACAGACACTTAGATGTCCCACTGTGAGAGGAGGCTGCTAGGCTAGATTCTGAAGTAGTTTTATAACTTCTAGGAGTCATTAAAAAAGAGCTATCACTCAATACTGTATAAACAAATGATCTATAATGTGTTTTTCCTAAGCAAAGCAAAGCAAAGCAAAACAAAACAAAATAAAAAAACCTCAGAAACAATAAAACAGGAAAAGGAATATTTCACTCCAGAGACACTGGCAGCTATTTAAACTCTTCCTATATATTTAATTGAAAAGGAGTGTTTCTTGAGGCTGCATTCTTTTCTGTTTGTGCACTCCAAGAAAAACAGCTCTTAATGATTTCTAAATCATTTAAATATTTCACGTATGGTCCATTCACACTCCTCCTAACAGCGATGCTCTTCTTAGGCAAAATATACTGTATTTAGAAAAGGAAAAATATGTTTGTACTTTATTCAGCTATCTCGTTTTTAAGAAAATATAGATCAATGCAGGTCATTCTGTGTCTGACGTCTGCTGGACGGTGTGCGCTGTCTTTCGGTGCTGCTGTGTGGTTGCAGCCATGCTGTCTGCGTCCACCAGAGAGCAGAGCAGCTCCAACGCCCGCATCTTTCTTGCTAGAAATAGATGGAGACAGTGACACAGTCAGATCCTTGGCCAAACAACGTGAATTGCAGTTCATTTAAAAGGTCAGCGCATATTTAAGCTTGCTTCATTACTGCCACCTTTATGCCTGAGATTTTCTTTCTTTCTTTTTTTTAAATCAGTTTATCCAGGTTCCTTTACAGACAGAAAAATGAAAGTGCTGAGTCCTATTTTCATTTGGGGATATCACGCTTTTTATCAAATTATAGAGGTGGCGTTTTAGAATATTTCATATCTGATCAAGACGAAAATCCAAAAATAATTTTCTCTTTATTCAAGAGTCTTTCAGGCAGGAGGGCTGCTCTATATTTTTGGTTAATAATGTACTCAAGTCAATCATTTTGAATTCAGAAAGAAAATAGACATTTAAAAGTGATCTATAAGAAAAAAATTTGGAGTTCAATATCTTTATTTACATTTTCTAATGAAAACACAATTCATACTCTTTCGATGTATTTTTTACCCATCATATAGTAAAATAAGTTTAAATGGTAATTTTTAATATTAAAGATGGTGAACAAGTGAATGATCATGAAGCACTTACATTCTAGCCAGAAAGAAATAAGTTGTTTGCCTTTTAAAAGCAAAATAAAAATTGTTTATTTTATTTCTAGTTAAACCTGTACTCTTTCTATTCACTTTAAAGATCTACTATACAAAGGAAGAATAGGATATGAATATATATATATGGTATATATATATATGGCCAAGGCACAGTTAAGGATTCTGAATAGTTATGTTTTTTTTTTTTTTAAAAAGACTAATAACTTAATCAAAATAATTAATTCTGGGAAGAAGCTTTACATATTCTCTTTGAAAAAAAAAATGGTTATAGAAAATAAAAGAAAATAATTCTGTGATATGAAATTTAAGCCAGAGAGAAAACTGACTTTCTAAAGAGTGTTGTTATAATGCTCTTCATATCAAAATGTGAAAAATAAATGACAATTAAGCCCTGGCTGATGGTACAGTGGATAAGGCACCGGCTTGTGAACCCAAAGGTTGCTGGTTCAGTTCCCCAGACAGGGCACATAACCAGGTTGCAAGCCAGGTCTCCAGCCAGGTCCATAGCTGGAGGAAGGTGAAAGGCAACCATCCATTGATGTCTCCCGCTCTGCCTCTCTCCCTTCCCCTCTCTAAAAATAATAAATAAAATCTTTTTTAAAAAAATGACAAATGATTTTGCTAATTGTTTGAAATGGAACTGTCTACAAAGGTAAGAGCATGATTAACTCTACATATGAAGTGAAAAGTTTTTCAAACTTAAAGATGTTATGACTATTTTAGATTATGGAATTCCTGTTTCCTATTGTGATACATTTTAGGAACTTAATTATTGTAGTATCTTTAAAAAACTTTAAAAGGAACTTCTTAAGACTGAAAGCATTCTAAAAGAAATATATATATATATATATATATATATATATATATATATATATAATTTGGTGGTAATTTTAACTAGGCTATTTTAATTTTGGCATTTATATATTTGTGAAATTAATATTTAAAATACATTATCACCATTACCAAAAGAGAAGAAGCATGCCTACATTTTAAGTGTAATGATTTTGGACTTGTAAGTATATTTTATAAAAATATTTTAGCTATTTAATATTTTATGTGCAACATTAATACTTTATAACTTAGTTTAAACTAAATAAGAAATAAATGTAGCTTAAAATTCAGTTATGGACCACTCATTTTAGTTCTGTAGGCTGGAATTGTTACATTCTCATTTCCTTTCAGAAGTAATACCCTACAGAAAGTATGTGAATGGGATCCAGAAAATATGGTAATTGGGTCTTAGAATAAAAATAAGATATGTAAAAGGTAAGAAAACTGGGAGGAAAGGGATCTCAAGTCCATTGGTCCATCCAGGTGCAACCTCCAACTTGAAAGGTAGGAGGAACCCTTTTATTTTCCCCCTCTCAGTTTCTTGAAGTAAGGCAGTGCTAATTTTCCTTGATATGTACTCTAAGACAAATATAAGTTCTTAATTTTTCTCAAATAATATTTAAAATTACAAAAAAAGAAAAAATACGTATCTATTGGAGATGATATTCGTATAATAAAGGAAGGAAAACACTATTATTTGTTCATTATTTGCCCAGCAATACACTATCTTATTTAACCTCCCCATTACCTGGGAGCTGGGTGGTGCTATGCCCATTTTACAGATGAGAGACTTAGACATTTAAGAGTTTAGCTAGTAATTGCCTTCATTATTTAGCCTAGATCATCTGACCCCAAACTCATTTTTTTTCTTGGCTATATTTCAATTCCTGGACTAAGACAAAGATTCTTTGCTTAAAGTTGAACTTTTCATAGAGATTCATGGATTTAGATTGCCAGCAGATGAAAATGGGAAAGGGCCAGGCTTAGCTGTGAGATGAATGATAAAGCATGGCTGATTCTTATTTTTCATTTGTGGCTTACTTCTGTAGTCAATTATCTGCATTGAAAAACAGCATTCCTGCCCTGGCTGAAGGCTCAGTGGATAGGTGCCAGCCTGTGAACCAAAGGTTGCTGGTTCGATTCCCAGTCAGGGCACATAACCAAGTTGCAAGCCAGGTCTCCAGCCAGGTCTGTAGCTGAAGGCAGGTGAAAGACAACCATACATTGATGTCTCTCTCCCTTTCTTCCTTCCTCCTTGCCCTTCTCTCTAAAAATAATGAATAAAATCTCTTTTGAAAAAAACCCCAAAACTCTCCCCTCAAAGCCTCACACTGATTTGTTTATTTATTAATTATCAGATATTCATCCCCAAGCCATTATTCTTTATAATTCTTTATAATTAATCTTATTTTAGCAAATATTGCTGGTAAATTGGTTGCAAGAATGGGGATTTTTACATATGAAAATATAATACATGCCATTTTGGGATAAATAAGGATAGACTATTGTATGTGATGTTTAAGGTTGATAGCTCCATATATATTAGGACAGTGTTAAGGGTAGAAATATAATTTAGATGAACTTTTTTTTTACACCAGGGTCTAAAACCTTTAGTGTACACAAGTGCTATAGAATCACCTTATTGTTATTTTTCAAAGACTCAAGGATCAAAATACCAGGTGCTAAGAAGAATTAGGTAAACCAATTTTCCATTCTTCATCATGGCTTCTACTTCCCTGTCCCCAACACTTACCATGGCTCTGAATTGAAATGATGAATTCAAAAGCAAAAATTTAAAACATCATATTCTTTTGTATAAATGAGAAATCAGGTTCCAATGGTACTTTACAGGTAGAAATGATTGTTGGCTTCTTAGAATTTGAGTGAAGTGTTTACATTGTAAAGGTAGGTGATGTTTGGCCTTACTTTAGAATGCAAGTTATTATTTTCTGAAAGCCTAGTAGCCCTTTATTTAAACTCTATACTTGCTGCAATACAGCAACCAAAAGATACCCTAAATGCTGCTCTGGACAGCTTCTTTTCATTATATTAATTTGCTTATTAATAAGAAGTTGCTTAGCAGCACGTTAGGATGATTTAAACTAACTCTCTAAAAGGATAATTATGTGGATTGTGTTTAAATAAATAAATATATATATATATATATATATATATATACTAAAGATTTTATTTATTATTTTTAGAGAGAGGGGAAGGGAGAGGCAGAGAGGGAGAGAGACATCAATGCATGGCTGCTCCCCACCTGCCTCCAGCCACAGACCCAGCCCTCAACCAGGCCATGTGCCCTGGCAGGAATCGAACCAGCGACCTTTGGGTTTGCAGGTCAGCACCTCATCCACTGTGCCACCAGCCAGGGCTGCATATTTTTTTTGTAAATGATCTGCAAACCTGCTATTCTATCTTTGAAAGTGTAAAAATAAACCTCTTAGGCTTCAAGCCAAATTACTTAATAAATAAATATAGATGAACAAAATTTTCCTTACAAATATTGTCTTCCACTAACTTCTAAGGATGTTAGCATTAAAGTTCCTGTGACACTGCTGTTTATAGTTGTGATAGAAACGAAGAGCCCTCTGTGGAACTCTCTCAAGAAATATGACACAACCAAGATATTTTTAAAAAATGTATGTTTTTTGTTGGAAGTTGTGTATGTAAAGTACCTGCACTTTAGAATTTAAATATTGGGAGTCATACTGTAAAAGTGCTAGTATGTTTTATAAGAGATTCATTTCTATTTTCTGAGTTGATTCATCAGAATTTTTAAATAGATACAGGAGCAGGATCTGACTTACTGTTATTAGATTGGGGAATAACAGCCCTTTGCAAAAATTCAGATGAAAGAAATTGGTAACATCTAATTTTTCCCATATTCTTCAAATATAAGAAGAGCCAGTGTGTGGAGGCTTCATGAGTTTACTCAATAAGCCACTAGGAAAGGAAAAGGGAACATGAGAAGGTGTTAGCTCTATTTTAGATTTTAATTTGTTTTTTAGTGATTTAGACCTCCACTATATTTCTATAGAATTGTTATTGACCATTTCATTTGTTTCTAAGAGTTCTTAGCTTGGTGTAGGTAAAAAGCATATAGTATGTTGAAGTCACAGATAATGCCCTGTTCTTCATGGCTTTATATATTTTGTCTTTTAGTATTTATTTGAACGTAACATTTTTCCCTATGGATCTCCATGTTGCTGTTTGTATATTTAAGATTATAGATGATATACTTTAATTCATTTTCTTAACATATCACAAGATATTTTAAAATAGGAGCTGTATATGGTATCCCAAAGTTATTTTGTGATAGCAACTGCACATTTTATAATACATTATTAATCTGCTGGGCCAAAATCTAAGTCAGTCTGTGAGCCTTCAAAGACATTCAAATGAACAAAACACTGTTAGCTAGAAGCGTGATGATAGTAGGGAAATTTTCTGAACTGTTTGTGATTCACATAAATATATTTCAAGAGAAGATCTTGTACCAAAGTTCAAGGTCCTGATATTTAAATAGTTCCTTGACATAGTACATCCCATTGATTTGTGAGGAAACGAAGGAATGTAAATTAAAATTTTAGGGCATGAATGTAAAATTGTTGGATATTTGCACATAGTGTAGGTTTGGGGGAGATTTTTAGAAGTTATCCATATGGCAGCAGAACTCTTAATAAACAATAGTTCTAACACAGATTCTTTATGGAAACAGAAAATGGGATTTATGAGGTGACATTTCAAGTATATAGAGAAAAATGAAATAAGATTAGCTCCCACCCCCTGTCTTGAGAAGGTTTAGTGGCTGAATTACCACTTATAATTTGTTTTTTCATTCCATGCATGCATTTCATTAACCTATTCCTGGCTCTTCAGCTAGCCTTCACAGAAACATTCAGTAGAAGGATTTCTGAGCAGATTGGTTATAACACACTATAGGACATATTTCAGAATCCAAGGACAATTTGATAACTTTTGCTGTGCTTTACATTAATAATGTGAAAAGTTTCATTTTGTTTAAAAGGTATCTTAGAGAATTTATGTTGTTTAATAATATTTGAGTAAAAGTTTATGAGATATCATCAGACACTCAAAATTTAATGAATAGTTTGCTGAAAATTATTTTGACTGCTTCAGTCATGGGATTAAATAGATTAGTATTGAAGTTCAATTCAGAGATTTTGCTACTTACTTACAAATTATTGAAACAGCAGAATTAAAAAAAATAATTGATTTGTCTCTGAAATAGTTATGAGAATGTAATAAAGGCTAAGAGATAAACAGACACAATTGTACAATACTCTGAATGTAACAAATGCCCCTTTCATTGTTTAAAACATTTTTTTAAAATTTAAGACAGCACTCAATTATTTGTATTAACAAAATGGTACAATTGAGTATAAATAATTCAAATTGATATTGAAGTGCATAAATTATTTTTATGTCACTTATCTTCAAAATTATATTTTACTTTGATGATAGTTTTATACATTTGCATCCCCCAACAGAGAATGCTTAGAATATCCCAAGTGAAAGGATGAGATGAATCTAGAATTTAAAATTTACAGTGACTATGAAAGAAATTTCTTAAAGTAAGGAGGCACTTCAGTTCAATCTTCTGTCCACTAACTCCCTCATCCAATCCAGCATTCTCTGGTACTATTTTATAGTTTGTTTGTTTTAGTCTGTGGTACACTCATTCCCCCTGCAAAAGGCAATCTCCTCTAATGTTGGGATAGTTAAAGAAGCAGTAGTTCTTGATTATTCTGAGCTCAGATATGTCCTAAATAACCTCTATTTGCTGGTTTCTGCTCTGTGGCAAAAAGCTACCAGAATGCCACTCATTCTCTGCATAAGAGACTATCAAATCCAGCTATTGCTTCATTGCTGTATTTCATAGCAAATATCCTGAAAAGAGGTCAGTTTAGCAAACATTTATGGAGCATCTAACACTATTTTAGGCTCTTAGAATAAAACAAAATGAAGATGCCTACCTTAAGGAATATTCTGTTCTAGTTGGGATAAGAAACAAAGAGCAATACATGTACTAAATGATTTCAAGACACCATTGGTTCTACTTGTTTTCCTTTCCCTTCCTTTGACCTATCCCCTGTGAGCCTTTTGACCTACCATCTTCTGAACCACTTCTGACTAGAAAACTACTGCTTCATTTCTTCTTCCTTTCTTCTTCGTTGACTTTCTATCTTCTCAGCAGAGTCTGATGCTACAGATCACTCCCTCTCTCCTTTTTTGAAATAATTTTATTATTTTCAAGACACTTCTGGCTCCTAGCTTTTTTCCCTGATTCACTGCTACCCTTTTTATTCCCCTTTGCCAGCCTCTTATCTTCTGGGCCTCTGTCCCCAGGGCTCATCCTTCCACCTCCCTCCTCGCCACCCCCACCCCGCCACCCACCATATACTTACTTCCTGAGCGCTCTCAGTTTTATGGCTTTAATGAAATCTGTATTCTAAGGTCTTCAAAATGTTCTATAGTTCACAGAATCTAAGATCCTATATTTCAAAAGACTTAAAAGTATTTTATTTATTATTTTTAGAGAGAGGGAAAGGGAGAGAGGCAGAGAGGGAGAGAAACATCAATGTATGGTTGCCTTTCACCTGCCTCCAGCTATGGACCTGGCTGGACACCTGGCTTACAACCTGGTTATGTGCCCTGGCTGGTGAATCAATCCAACCAGTGACCTTTGGTACCTAAGGCCAGTGCCTTATCCACTGAGCCACCAGACAGGGCTTAAAATATTTTATTTATTTATTTTTAGAAAGAAGGTAGGGAAGGAGAGAGAGAAGAAGAGAAACATCAATGTGTGGTTGCATCTCATGCACCCCCAATTGGGTACCTGGCCTGCAACCTAGGCATGTGCCCTGATTGGGAATCAAACTGGTGACCCTTTGGTTTTGCAGGCCAGCACTCAATCCACTGAGCCACATTAGCCAGAGCTAAGATCCTGTTGATTATAAAATGCAATATTTTATATCCTTTTATATTTCTTTTGCTTGTTCTTCCTTCTTGCATTTTAGACCTTCTATCTGCATTTATTTGCCTTCTGCCCTGTGAATATCCTTTATAAATTCCCTTTAGTGTGGGTCTGTAGATAAAACTTTCCTATCTTAGTTTCTCTTAAAATGACTTTATTTTGCTTTTATTTATTATTTAAAAAATATTTTATTTATTATTTTTAGAGAGAGGTGTAGGGAGAGAGTCAGGGAGGGAGAGAGACATCAATATATGGTTGCCTTTCCCCTGTCCCCAACTACGGATCTGGCTAGAGACCTGGCTTGCAACATGGTTATGTGCCCTGGTTGGAGAATTGAACCAGCGACTTTTGGGCTCGCAGGCCAGTGCCTTATCCACTGTGTTACCAGCCAGGCTGTTTTACTTATTTTAAAAGAAAAATATTCTGGGTCTGTAATTCTAGGTTGAAGCTATTTTTTTCTGATCACTATAAAAATACTATTTGCTTTTTTCTGGCTTCCATTATGCTGATGAGAAGTAAGCTTTACTCCTTTTAATTTGTCTTTTCTCTCTGGTTACTTTCAAGGTTTACTTTTTATTTTTGATATTCTACCCTTTTACTACATCTGTCTTTGTAAAATCTTTTTTTATCTATTTTTGTTAAAACTCAGTAGGTAATTTTAAAAAAGATTTTATTTATTATTTTTAGAGTGAGGGGAAGGGAGAGAGGCAGAGAGGGAGAGAGACATCTATGTATGGTTGCCTTTCACCTGCCTCCAGCTAAGGACCTGGCTGGAGACCTGGCTTGCAACCTGGTTATGTGCCCTGGCTGGTCAGTAGGTAATTTTTAAAAACATACTCCCTATTTTAGAATAGTTTTAGATTTGTGGGAAAGTTGTGAAGACAGTGAGGCAGGTTTCCATCCTATTAATGTATGGTACATTTATCACAACTAATGAACCAACAATATTGATGCATTAAATAAATTTCATACTTTATTCCTATTTTCTTAGTTTGTATATAATATTCTTTTTATGTTCTAGGAGCCTGTCTAGTTACCACTTTACATTTAGTTGTTAGGTGTTTTTAGACTCTTTAGACTGTGACAGTTTCTCAGACATCCCTTGTTTTTGATGACCTTGACATTTTGAATAGTACTAGTAGGGTAGTTTGTAGAATGTCTTTCCATTGGAGTTTGTCTGATGGTTTTCTTTGGTTAGACAGGGTTATATGTATTTTTGAGATCAAGACCACAAATGTACATAAAAAGGTCATTCTTATCACATATATTAAGGGTTTATGCTATGGAAATGACTTATCATTGCTGATATTAATCTTTATCACTTGCCTGAGGGAGTGTTTGTCAGACTTCTCTACTGCAAAGTTGTTCCTTTATCCTACTTTCTATATTATACTCTTTGGAAGAAAATCTCTCTCTCTTTATCCTCTCTCTCTCTCTCTCTCTCTCTCTCACACACACACACAGTCTTTTCCTGGGAGCAACAGACAACTGTACCCTGTTTTGTCCCTATTTTTTTTTTTTTTACCATGAGTAGTAAAACAATCTTTAAATGATGTTTTCATACCTCCCCACCCTGTCCCTTTTATCCTAATAGTCCCCCTGAGAACATTACTAGATCTCTGAGTTCTTTAGGCATACCTCTTTATGTGGGTCCTGGTATGGAACTTGGCATTGGTTGTAGCCTACATAGTCTTTTTAAATAAACTGAACAAGGCATTAATCTGAGCAACATGAATCCCAGGCTCAGGGGTTTAAAAAAGTCATTCAGAAGGCTTTGGGATTACAGGATAAAGTGGGGCCAATTTTATAAAATTCTGAGGAGTTGGCTAGTTAAGATTTTAGGGTAATAATGGAAGATAAAGGCTCAGTTTAGGGAACAGACTTACACTTGGGTTTTGGTTTTGCAGAAGATACCTGGTTCTACTGGGGTTTTCAGAAAGTTCTGATATTACAGCAGCTACATTTTCAATGATCTAATATGATTTTGGGTGAAATAAGCATATCCCCTAAGATTCCTTGATGAGAAAATTCATGGAAAAGGGAAGGCAGGTTAACTGGTCCACTGACCTTTTAGCACAGACTGTTAATGTTTGTTACATTCCACATAGCATATGTTATGCTAAGCTCTTTATATTATTTTATTTTACACTTTGAAAATCCTGTGAATTTTGTGCATTTAAAAAATATCTTTCACAGTTGAATAAGCAAGATTCAGATTAAATAATTTGTTTGAAAAAAATAATTTGAGGTTACAAATCTTTTGACATTAAGATGTTGCTCTATTGATTATATATAGCAACCCTTTATTTCATAGATTATAAATAGAGTCATTTTTGAGGAAATAGGTCCCGTGTAGGTCACTAAAGTAGAGCTGGGACAGAAGAGAAACTGGCCTTGTTAACGCAATTCTCAAGGTGTCTGCTTAGAATGCTTTAAATTTCTCCATCTCAATTCAGAGCAACTAGTCCCTAGGGACTGAGACAAAGCTGAACCCATTGTTGAGGATCAAGTAGATTCTGTGAGACTTAGAGCCTAGCAAAGCCAAAAGCACAAAAAGAATATATAAGTGTGGGGAGAGATTTAGAATAAACATTTGATTAAAATGAGGAGAAACTGAGAGAGGTAAAAAGGATTTGGATGTTTCTATCTCTGCAAATGTTGTCAAGTGACTTATTTGCTTTAAGGCGAGTAAATCAAAGATGGTATGGCACCGACTCTGCCCTCAAAGAATTTATGTTACGTACATTACCTTAATATGGTGAGATGAAATAAACACCAAGTAGAGGAACACACGATCTATGGGCTCACAGAGCAATCATAAGACTGGAGCACTTCTGGAAGACTTAGGAGGTGAAACATAAACAAGCTATTGAAAGTTTCATAAAATCTTTTCAAGTGGCAGAGAAGGTGATACATTTCATGCGAAAGGCAACATGAGAAACAGCAGAGATGTGAGTAGTCTAAGAAGGTAGGCAGACAATTGTGTTTTCTACTGGGTTCTTGTCCTACCTTCTTATGACATCAGAATGCTTATTTTACTCTGAAAAACCGTCCCCCTTCTCTAGCTCTCGGCCCTGATGGTTTGAAAGTGACTGATACTTTTCACAAACTCAGGAATATGTGATCTAAGTCTAGCAGATTAGCACATTCCTTTCCCAACTACAATGTTTGGTTCAAAGATGGGTATGCGACCTATCAGTTGGGTGAAACTCAGTGCTGGGGGTTTGATTGGAATTCTGGGGAAGAAGAAGATCTGTTTCTGCTGAGGTGGTTAGGCCACAAGGCTATGTACAGCAGCTGGGACCACTCTACAGGGACAGCCTGCCTTAGCAGGGACCACCCAGAGCAAGTCAGAGCCAAAAGTCACAGCCGGGGTCCTGAACTTGCCCTGAAGTTTTAGTTATGTGAACCAATGTCTATACTCTCCAGCCATGCCTTTCCTTTTTGCTTGTGTTTATCTGAATTGGGTGTTAATTGTTCATAATGAAAACGATTTGGCTAATATATGGGGTATGGAAGTGTCCTCTGAAAACTGAACAAAATAGAACAAGCAGTTGAATTAATAAAAGCATGTGGGCCATTTTGAAACTTATGAGAAATGGGACTGGAAAAGTAAAATAATACCAATGACAGCCACACAGTACACTTGCTCGCTCAATCGCATCTACTGCTCCCACTGACTAGTGCAGTGAGGTTGTCATTGTTCACGCATGTGCATTCCAGTCTGCCCTCCTGGGCTGCCACGTTACATCAGTGACACACAGACCATTCCCATTATATTAACCATGGCTGGACTTTCCTTGGACAGATCTTGTGTCTTGTTTGGTTCACTCAGTCTGAAAAGAATGCAGCATTTATTCTCAGCAGCATTAAAAATTAATAAATTTCACATTGATTTTAATTTTCAGTTTATCTTGAAAAATCTGATCCCACCTAACTGATTCCCATATGATTACCATTGGGAGGAGCAGAGGACAACTGTAACAACATAATCAATAAAATATAATTAAAAAAATGTTTAAATGCTGTGCAATAGGTATATGCATATTCCTTATCACCCACATACAGTCTCTTAAATATGTCACTGATAATTACTATGTCAATAATTATAGGAGGGTGAAATGATGTGTATATACTCACACATAACTTGAGATTTTTTCAGCACTGTATGTGCTTTGGTAATCCTTTTTCTTTTTTTTTCTAAAAAGTGACATTTCTTATTGATACACAAACTGCTTTTCTGTAAGTTCATGCAGTTTTCTAAATTTCATGCTTTGCAGTTTATTTCATTGTTTTTTTTTGAGAGCCTACTATGTGCAGAACATGGATCTCATTTCTGAAGTAATTCAGAGAGATACATAGTGAGTTCTTGCAGTCAAGGATCTTATAGGATAGTGATTTTCAACCTTTTTCATCTCATGGCACACATAAACCAATTATTAAAATTCTGTACATCAAAATATACATTATATAATTTTTGCAGACTGAAAAAACAAACCAGACACCGGACAGCTATTGTTGTGTTGCCTGTTGTCATTTTTTAATTTGTCAATCTAAGGGAAAAGAGGTCAGTGCCCGTGACTAAACATTTACATATTGTATGTTTTAAAAATTCTTGCATCACACTAGTTGAAAATTGCTATTATAGGATGATAAAACATCAACCGCCCTGGCTGGTGGCTCAGTGGATTGAGCACCAGCCTGTGAACCCAAAGGTTGCTGGTTCGATTTTCCAGCCAGGGCACATAACCAGGTTGCAAGCCAGGTCTCCATCCAGGTCTGTAGCTGGAGGCAGGTGAAAGGCAGCCATACATTGATGTCTCTTTCCCTTTCTTCCTCCATCCCTTCCCCCTCTCTTTAAAAATAGTGCATAAAATCTTTAAAAAAAGAACACATCAACAATTAACTATGTAATTCATAGCTTGCTCTGAGCGAGAAATATGGAAAGGGAACTTGTGTGTGCAAAACAAACAACATGGGTGAATAAGATGATTCTTGACCTCAATTATTTTAGTATTGTGGATAGTGGTTCTCAAAGTTACATATATGGGCATGGAGATTCTTGAGTTCACATGTACAAAATTCTGACTCGGTGATTTAGGTAAGAGCTGGGCAGCTCCATTTTAAACAAGTACCTCAGGCAGAGATGAGTTTACTGTGACACTCACAGCTTTTAAGTGGCAGGGCCCCTCACTTCAGTGGCTCTGTGAATTTGGAGGTGGCAGGGAACTACAGGGTGTTCTGGGTGGAGAGTGGAGAGTCAGGTTTCTACCAGGAACCATTCTGTACAAGCGCTGTTGGTAAATGTCTTACTGTGACCTCAGTTTTCACACCTCCAGAAATTTGTTGTGATTTCTTTTTCTTGTGCAAAGTAAATACTCACATTTGTATTCAATTTTGATTAATAATCTTGCATTCTTTTCCCCAAAATGAGCTCACCAAATTATATAAGCTTTAGGTTGCTCACCTTAGGTGATTCTGATTGACTGTCCCTGGACCAGTCTTTGACAAAGGCTGATTGTTGTGATAGAGTCAAAGATAATACATGGAAGCAAAATTTAATTTTGACTTTGAATTTTAGGCTTTATGCCTTGTCAAGTATGTGACCACCTGGTATCAATCTGCCATCCAGTAGCAGTATGGATAGTTTCACTCATTGTTATAATATAGTTTCTCCATAGGGGTGTGTTAAAGGAGAGCCTAATTGTGCATGCCTATTTCGTTAAAAAAATATTTGAATATTGTTAAATTGATGGGCATGTTGTGTTTACAGTCCATCTTGCCATTTGTAGCTTTTTCAAGTTGCATCCACTGTTTTCCTCACTTCTCCTACCTCCCTCCACACTTGTGAGCTCAGACTCTCCCCCTTTCAGAAGCAGTCCTCACTAAGGCAGAAGGTATTCAAACAGTCTCAGTTCTCCTCTTTACTGTATAAATTAGACATTCATTTAAGTTCATAGTCCAGAGTTGGTGACCTATCTCAGATTGCTTAGTTCTACATCCTTGCCATTTGTCAAGATTTTGCCAAAAGCAGACCTGGGTCCAAAAGATATATTTACAAATGCTCTACATTCATTTCTTTCACTCCTCTTTACCCCCAGAAAACCCTCACCCTTAATTCTAGTACCTCATAGCCCTTTATTTGACTTGAAGTTCTATCCTTTATTTGACTTTAATTTCTATTGTTTGTCAGCTTGTGACTATTGACTATGGAAAAAGGCAACAGGATTTCATTATAGATGTCCCTCAAATCTTGAAAAATGTTTCTTATTGACTAGGAAGAAGCAGATGTGAATCCTGGTTAGACACATGGAACCATTATTTCTACTAACTATGCTAACTCTGAGTTATCAAGACCACATTTGGGCCCATCCTAATTTATACTGTGAAATAAAATAACAGGGTAAACACTGACATCATTTCCTAGAGTTTACAGAAAGAACTTTGTTAGTTATCTCTCTAAATGATGGCCCTGCCACTCTTTGCCATTTTGCATTTGGTGAAAGAACTGCCAGCACATCATTTGACTTACCTGCTATAATACCCTGGCACAATCACCTCATGAGATGTTGGGAATGCTGCAATGTCATTGCCCTAAGAACTGTAAACTTGGTTCCTCGATGATGCTCTTAATATGGGGTTGCGGGCAGTGATCACTGTGTCAGAGCAAGTCCAGGGCAATTGCATTGCTTCTGGCAGAGTGGAAATATCACAAAGAGATCTTTAGAAACAACGCACTGGCTTTACTTTCAAAGCTCTGTAACCTGAGAGTGTAGATTCCCGCAGTGAAGTTGTGCGGGGTCTACCCGATAGCCATACTTGTGAACGCAGCTCATGCTCCTTTCTCAGTGACGAGCTCTGGGTCTGTCTTTTTCTCGTCTCCCTCTGAAAGAACATATTTTAGTTTTCTTAGTACGGTGTAGGATAACTCCACTAAATAGCAGTTGTCTTGAAGCCCGTCAAGCCAGATAATGTCTGGCTCCCTTTCCTAGCCCTTTCCCCTGGGAAGAAAAATAGTGAAATCTCAGGAAGAGTTACCAAGGTATGTTTCCTGTTGCTTAGCAGTACTGCTCCCTCTCTGAAAACAAAATGAACACTATCCAAGGCAGAATGTCCTTAGATCAAGTGGAGGTGTATCATTCTTTTTTAGGTAACTATGTTCAGTGCCCCTCTTTGGAATTTGAAAAGGCATTATTTACCTATCAAAGGCTTTGAGACCCCCTAGTTTCAAACCTGAAAGGATTTATGGGCTGCCCTCCGCGATAGAAATTTCAGCTGCCCCTGCTCAGGGTCCTGCAACAGTGCCTGGTAGGTAGTTGGCTCAATGAACCACACTCACTGGAAGGCCCCTAGTATGTTTCATGGTCACTTCCGCACACCCACGGCCACTCCCTTTAGATACTGGAGGGGATTTACAGCGAGGTATATGCACATTTATATTTACCCTTCTTTCAGGGACAGTGTAGCTTCAAGTGCCCTCTGCACGTGTGATTAAATATTAATTAGGCTTCTAATATAAGCAAGTGAGCTCACAGGCCCAAGTGTCACATGAATAATTTATGAGGTACCCAAAGGCTCAGCCTGGAAAGCTGATTGGCCACCTTGGATTTGTATAATTACAAAGTTTCGTTATTAGCAGTGGACACACTGGAGAGATTTGCCTAGCTTGAGGGACTTTGAAAGCATAAACTGTCTCATTAGGGCAAAAAGGAATAAGGCAAAATATGCAAACTTGTTAGCAGAAAAGAAGGGGGATGAAATTTAAATAAACTTAGCCTTCAAACATAACTATGTTATGTGTGAATTGAAAAATATATAGTAAAATTGGTATTCTGATTGATAAGCATCTTTGCTTTAAAGTTATAGTACATCAAGCCATGCTTCAAAGCTTTTGTTTTAAGTGGATGACCAAAACCTTTAATATTTTACTGAAAAAGCCACAGGTAGCCTAATGGGTCTTGTGAAGTGAGGTTTGGAGGTAGAAGAAGGAAGACAGTCCAGGGCTCTTGCTAGAATGTGTGTTGTGCATGCAATTAAATCTCAAGGTCAAACAATTTACAGACAATTACTTTTCTAACATCTCCAGAAATGCCTGCTTACATGTCTTTAATTTTAAATGATACTGATATTCCAATTCTCCCCAAAGGTTAATGCTGACTAAATCCAGCTGTGACCTGACACGATGCGACAGCACAGTGCCTAATTATCCTCTGGATAGTCATTTACTTGAAACCATTAAAGGAATAGGCTGAGAGGAAGATTTAGGACCCTGAAAAAATGTTAGCCTGACTTCTTTCTTCTCAAAGATGGGATGGGCTGAAAAATAAAAATAAAATCCTGCTAAATGTTAGCCATTTGCTTTGATGGCAGAAAATTGTTCACCCCACTCTGTTTTTTTACAGGTTAAATTGCTAACTAGTTCATTTTATCCATTGCCTACGGCTGGTGCTAAATGTCAGTGACAAATTTTGTACTTGTCTTGAAGAATGAATTGTTATGCACAAAAGCTATAGTGCTCTTTTAAGATGAGTGAATTGCAGAGGGAAAAAAGTTGCTCTTTTGAAAAAGGATTATTTTGATTAAAGGCCTTTTCTATTGTAGCTGAAGACAGGTAGTGTTTTAAGATAATTCTGACAGTTACCTCCCACAGAGGCTGCAGTCCTTTACCAGAAATTTCTTTAAGAGGACTTGTGTCAGATTATATACTATGATTATTATCATAAGGCCATTAGTGATAGTGCAAGAAATTACTGCAAAAAATAAAAATAAAAAAACACCTAGTTTTCATTAACTGGAGTAAAAATAATGGTTTTCTGTGTGGGATCAGCATTCTATCACTGTTCCACAAACCTTTCGCAGTGAGTTGCAATGGAAATTAAACAGGGACATCTATGCTTGTCAAAAATGTTGCAGAAATTATAACAGGAACGTATTACAGCAGTTGATAGCCTTTCTGCCTTCTTGTTTTTAGTTACTTGGCAAATAAGTTCTGACTAGCTATCAGCAGTTACCGATATTTTATTGTAAACAGGTTTATTACTAGTTTATACAAAAGCAGATTTGCCTCAGTTCTTTTTCTGGGTTTCCCTTTCTTTTTCAAGGGACACTTCTGTTTATTTATTATGTAAAGTTTATAATAATAATTTTGTCATTGTACTGAATTATTCTAGCTAAAATGTAGCATTGCTGATAAAAATGGGTAACTTAAGAATGCAGTTTTTGAATACAGGGTTAGTGTAAACATAGCAAAGTTTGGGTACTTGAAGGGGTATTTCATGTTCAAATGGGTGGGCATTTGCTTTGGTGGGCACAGGATTTTTTAGGATGAACTCCAAGCATGTGACTGACGATGATTAGTTTATACTTTTGATTCTGCTAGTCCAAAATGTTTACTTAAAGGAGCAAAAATATACTGATGGTTTCTTGGTAACATTGTGAGAACACAAGGTTTTTTAGCTCGAATTGTTCTTTCATTATAAGGGACAAGTATAACCTTGCTTTGTTACAACACACCATTCTGTTGTACTGTGAATTTATTATAGGGAATTTGATTTTTAAAGAAAACTATAGTTAGTTTTAAAACTTTAGTTAAGTAATTACTTACTGAAATCATCTCTTTTAAATCGCATTTAAATGAAGGAAATCTGTTGTTAAATCAGCTCTTACTAAAGTGATAGATAAATATAGGTGTCTGAACTTTGTTAAGACCCAATATTCAGTGTGGCCAGGAATGGCTTTTGTGTCTGAATGGTTTTCTCCTTTACCCCCCAGTTCCCCACCCATTCTCTAAGCACTTCCCTCCTGATCTATAATTATGAGTGGTGTGAATGGCCTCTCAGTTGGAGTTGTCATTATCTTCATCCCTCCCAGCAAGAGTTGCAGTCTGATGATGTAGAACAAGATTCTTAAGGAAAGAGCCCAGGCCTCAGTAGTATGAAAAAATGTCTCCCTGAATGTTGTTTAGAATAATTTTTCTTGGTATGTGTGTCTCGAGAGGGAAGTGCCAGTTGAAATGAAACAATTTAACCTACAAAAAGTTGATTCTTACATGCTTCCTGGGTTTGGCCTCACATCATATTGTTGGTAATTCTACAATGGCTGTATGTTCTGTCACCAAAGGAGTGTGTGTCTGTGTTCTAAGACTGATGTCTTAGGAATTTGGACACTGTGTAAAGCAGATCATGTGACATATTCATGTCTTTGGAGTATAGTACACTAATGAGGTGCTGCTTTTGCCTGTCCTTCTTCCCCCTTTTTTTTTTTGTATTTTATGGTCCATATAATTATCACATTAACCTCATAGGTTTAAGTAAAATGTTTAGTTTTTAATAAATAGCTATCAAAGAGCTATTTGCTTGTAAAGATTCACCTCCCCCTTACATCAGCTGCTTGTCATGATTTCCATACTTTAAACATTTTTATTATGAAAATAATAGCAAAGATAAAATCAGAGAACCCAGTTCTTCTCTGCCAAGTTCAGTGATTGGTGTTTGCTAGGTGGGTTTTGTCTTCAAATTGTTCCCACTGTGACTTGTTGGCATTAATGAGGCTATTGGTTGGGTCAGGGAGATGAGCAGAGAGCCTTCTTTTCCCCAGTGAAAATCATCTGTGTTACCTCCATATGTGCAGCTAAGAATGTAGACCTACTAGTTAGAAAGTATTCAATATTGCAGGAGGTGTGTAGAGAAGCCTAGAATATATTTTGGCATTTTGCTTCCACATGCAGCTTCTTGTATAATCAATCCCACTGTGTTTAAAGGTGGACCTTTTTCTGCCTTTGTTTTATGAAAACAGTGGAACTGGTTGGGAAAGCAGAAACTTGAAGAGTAAAGTCTTCTTTCAAAATGTAGACTGAGAGCCAAAGTAGTTTTGCTTGTGTATAATTTGGAAATACGTATAATAGTAAAATATCTTTTTGTGATTTAGTTGAGAATTTTGCCTATTTACCTGCTGTCATCAGTCAACATTTCTACAGAGTGCTTTTATAGTGCCAGTTTGAGCTTAAACATTTGAATATTTTTTTGGCACAATGTTAACAAATGTCCATTTGAAAAATAATTTTACTACCTCAATTTATTTGGCAGGGAAATCATAAATTGACCTACAGTATGATTTAGTCCACATGACCCTTTCTCTTGAAAATATAAAATGCATCAGTGAAAATTCAACTTATTGAACATTTTACTTTTTCATGGTGATATTGCTGTCTCATACCTAACATTCTATGTAGTCATAACAATTTCAATAGGAAGAATAGAGTTTCAATGGGGGACTGGGTATCCATAGGATATTTTAAAGTATATTTTATTGATTATTCTATTATAGTTGTCCCAATTTTTCTCCCTTTACCCTCTTTCACCTAGTAACCCCTCTTTCCTTCAACAATGCCTCCCCCTTAGTTCATGTCCATGGTTCATGTACCTAAGTTCTTTGGCTTCTCCATTTTCTTTGCTATTCTTAATTTCCCCCTGTCTATTTAGTTCCTATCAATTATGCTTCTTTTTTTTAAAAAAAAAATAATGTTTTTTTTAAGATTTTATTTCATTATTTTTAGAAAGAGGGGAAGGGAGAGAGGCAGAGAGGGAGAGAGATTTCAATGTATGGTTGCTTTTCACCTGCCTCCAGCCACAGACCTGACTGGAGACCTGGTTTGCAACCTTGTTATGTGCCCTGGCTGGGGAATCGAACCAGCAACCTTTGTGTTCACAGGCCAGCGCCTTATCCACTGTGCTACCAGCCAGGGCTTTCAATTATGCTTCTTAATCCCTGCACCATTTCCCTATTCTCCTCCTTCCCCCTCCCAGCTGATAACCCTCCAAAAGATCTCCATACTTATGATTCTTTTCTTGTTTTGCTTATTTGCTTAATTTGTTTATTTGTTTTTAGATTCATTGTTGATAGTTGTGAGTTTGTTACCTTTTTAATGTTCATGAGTTTGATCTTATTTTCCTTAAATAAGTTCCTTTGACAATTCCTGTAATAATGGCTTGGTGATGCAGAACTCCTTTAGCTTTATCTTGTCTGGGAAGCACTTTATCCACCCTTCCATTATAAATAATAGCTTTGCTGAAGAGAGTAACCTAGGTTGTAGGTCCTTGCTTTTGATCACTGAATACTTCTTGCCAGTCCCCTACTGCCTGCAAAGTTATTTTTGAGAAATCAGCTGACAGTCATATGGAAACTTCTTTGTAGGTAACTCTATGCTTTTCTCTTGTTGCTTTGAAGATTCTCTATATCTTTTTTTTTTTTTTTTAAAGATTTTATTTTATTTATCATTTTTAGAGGGAGCAATAGGGAGAGAGGCAGAGAGGGAGAGAACCATCAGTGTATGGTTGCTTCTCACTTGCTTCTAGCTACAGGCCTGGCTGGAGACCTGGCTTGCAACCTGGTTATGTGCCTTGGTTGAGAATTGAAACAGTGACCATTGGGTTCACAGGCTGACACCTTTCCATTGAGCCACCAGCCAGGGCCTCTTTATCTTTAACCTTTGGCATTTTAATTATGATGTATTTTAGAGTAGGCCTCTTTGCTTCCACCTTGTTTTGACATTCTCTGTGCTTCCTGGACTTGCATGTCTATTTCCTTCACCAAGTTAGGGAAGTTTTCTTTCATTATTTTTTCAAATAAATTTTCCATTTCTTACTCTTCCTCTTCTCCTTCTGGTATCCCTATGATTCAGATGTTGGCACATTTGGAGATATCCCAGAGGTTCTTAAGCTTTTCCTTGTTTTTTTTTTTTTTTTTTTTTTAAATTCTTGCTTCTTCTTTTGTTCAGGTTGAATGTTTATCTCTTTCTTAACTTCCAAATCCTGGCTTCCTGTCTGTTGGTTTCCTGTGGATTTGTCTTTATTTCACTGACTGTTACCTTCATTTCTTCTTTATTTTTTGCAATACTCAAGAGTTCTCTGAGTATTCTCATCATCAGTGTTTTGAACTCTGCATCCGATAGGTTGTTTATCTCCTTTTCATTTAGTTCTTTTTCTGTGGTTTTGTTCTGTTTTTTCATTTGGGCCCTATTTCTTTGTCTCCTCAATTTAGCAGCCTCCCTGTGTTTGTTTCTATGAATTAGGCAGAGCTGCTTTTACACCCTATCTAAGTAGTTTAGCTTATGTAGAAAAGGCACCTGTAAATTGTGTGGGTGGAGCCTTAGGTAATTGCCAGGGCAAGAAAACCTGCTTCACCGCTTTGTGACTATGTGAAGAGGACCCAGAGAAAAGACAATGCAGTTGTCTGACTTCTAGTGGATCTCCCTGCATTTGCTCCATTTACAGTCACTTTACCTCCATCCTGTGTGTGACTGGCGCTATTTCATTTGCTCTCCTGGTAGTGAATCCTGGACTGGGTGTGTATGTGTATATTCTAAGACTGTCCTGGCCCTTTAAGCAATGAAAAGCCAGCAATTTCTTCTGCCATCCCAATCCTCACTGGTTTTTACAGCCAGAGGTAATGGGGATTTATCTTCCTGGTGCTGGAACCCTGGGCTGTGCACTTTGATCCAGGGCTGGGATTGCTCACTCCCAAGGTATTCCTCTTGTCTGTTTCCCTGCCACTGCTGCCACCTTTCCACTCCATACCACCTCTTCACCCATCTCCACAATTCCACCCCTACTACCCTTCTGGATGATTGTGTCTTCTTTAAATCCTTGATTGTTGGATTTCCATACAGCTTGATTTTTTGACAGTACTGGGTATTATTAGTTTTGAGATCTGGTAGTAATTCTTTCTATGGTTGCATGAGGTGAAGTGTGTCTACCTATGCCTTCATTTTGACCAGAAGAACCCATAGGACATTTTATATTTGATTCTACTTTTATCTTCAAAGTTCTTATATAGTTTGCTGTCTTCTTTAACTGCATCTCCTTCTCAAAGAGATGTCTTTTCTTTACTGCTCCAACTATTTTTTCAATGATTTCATTTTGACCTTATATTGCTAAATATTGCAATAAACATTTTCTCTTGAGAACTGTATAATGTATTTCCACTTTTAAATCTTAAATCTTGTTTTCTGTACTTGTTATTTATTTCTAAACCTACTAAGTTTAAATTGTCCCTTTCCTGTGTGAGTTTTCACACCACAAAGCTTTTCAGAGATGATATAAAACACATAGATGACAAATAAAAATTATTGAAAATGACCTTAATTGTGTAGCCATCATATAGTCTTTATTTAAAAATTTTAAATTTATTTATTTATTTATTTTAGAGAGAGGGGAATGGAGGGAGAAAGAGAGAATGAGAAACATTGATGTGTGAAAGAAACATTGATTGGCTGCCTTCTGCATGCCCCCAAATGGACTCCAGGCCCACAGTCCAAGCATGTGCCCTGACTAGGAACTGCACCAGTGACCTTTTGGCTTTCAGAATTATGTTCAACCCACAGAGCCACATCAGTCAGGGACAGACTTTTATTTTATACAAAATTCATAAGTTATTGTGTCTCTCTACTGATTTGGACATTCTAATTACCATATATCGTGGTTGTGATATATTATTAATCACAATGAAATAATCAAGTGAAACTAATACTTTTTCCCACTTGAAAGCTGATCAACAAATTTACTTGTTTCTGGCTTAGAAGGCCCAAGCACACTGCCCAAAGTGTGGGCATCATGCTGAACTTGCAGGCAAGTTCGTCCAGCTTAGATCTCCTGTCTGTTAAAGTAGATCTATTGTTTTCTCTTGAGTATGTCTCTCTCTATGTTTTGGCAGAAACTATGGTGTTAGGAAGTCAGGGTCAGGCAGTTTGTCAGAGAATGCTAGCTGCAAGATATCAAATAAGTATAGATCTCACATGTCCACTTAATGTTTATTTTATTATTTCTCTGGGGAAATTGGAAATAACTTGGAGTGTACATGTATCATTTCTAATAGACCAAATAAAATAGATGAAGTATCTCATCTCATTTTATAAGACAAGAAAGTTGCTGGTTACTTGCTTCATAATACCAATGATAATGACAATAATAGCTATATTCAATAGCAACTATATATTTTTAGCGCTTACTATATGTTAAGCATATATTAAGGATTTCATAAGGTGCTCTTGTTTAATCCCCACATATACTCTGCAAAATAGTTATAATCTCTACTTTACAGACAAGAAAACTGACATTCACCACTATCCAATGTTAGTAACATCTATTACAGCACAGTAACAATTTTTCCTTTTATTTCAGTTTCATCTGTTTGAATAGAAATATAGAACTAAAAAATGAATAAGTATAATTTTTTTGGAATGAAAGTTGGTGCACATATTTTTCACATGAGATTCAAGTTATACCCTGGCTTTTTAGCTTTCCTCTCTATCTCCTTGGAATATTTCTTATGCACATTGGAACAAGCATCTATCAGACATTTGTGATCTTCAAACCAAATAAGATCACTGAAGACCTGGAAAAATACAGGGTCATGATTTTATTTGGTGTAGGTGATTTAGAAATAACCAGAATGTTGGGTGTTTTGTTTTGAGAAGTAATGCCTTAAAAAGTACAAAAGAAAATTCAGATTAACTTCATTTTGGATGGTGCCTATTAAAGCCTTCCTGGGATTTGATTTTCACTGATGCTGTCTGTGGGCACTATACTATATAAACAGTGTGCTGCAGTGCTCCCGTCTCTCATTGCACCTCTACCTTCCTCTCCCTCCCTGTAAATCCTTTGAAGGTCTTATTATTCAGGGGTGGGAAGATTGGAGTGAAAGCTACAGAATGATTTAACACTGTGGGAACCTAATCAATAAGAGTGTTGCCCAAAGCTCCCAGCAAAGGGTGTTGTTTTCCATCCACATGGTAATGAGGCCGAGTAGCAGCAACCTCTGGAGGAGGAGGGCTGGGGCAGTGATTCTTTGGTGGTGCTTTTCCTGGTTGCTAATTAATAGTTTTGAGGCCGGTGGGGCACCTTTTGGCCTCTCTGACATTTGCAAGCTTTTCTGTGGCTTGTCCCACATGTCTTTCCACCATCAGGGGTCACTCTCAACTGGATTGGAGTCTGACAAGTCTAATTGGCTCGAATCTATGCAGATTTAAACATCTAGCCCACATGCCAAAAATCTGATGTTTTCTCATGCTGCTTCTGAGTTCCTGGCATTATGGGATCGGTGCATGCCTGAATTATTATGTACCAGCTTGTCCTTCTGTTAGCATGTTAAAGAGCAATTAGCTGGATGTGGTGTAAGAAATAGGGGAAAGAACTTCAATGCAGTTCAGTTGTAAATGCCTTTTATACTTTAAAAAACTGTCAGACCATTGAGCATTACTGGTTGGAAAGCAGATTGAATCGTGTACTCAGAAAATTTTAAGGGTGAATAATTTTCTGAGTGTTAGTTAAAAAAAAAAAAAAGAGATCCTTGCTGGGCAAACATACAAAGATGGTATAATGTAAATCACCAAAACATTCTTGATTTACTTATGTCATCCTATTTCATTTCACAATCTTATATTTCTCTCACATTCTCAATTTTTAATGTGGTTTTTTGTTTTTTTTTTTTTTTTTTTTTTTTTTTTTTTTTTTTTTTTTTTTTTTTTTTTTTTTTTTTTTTTTTTTTTTAATTTTGACTTCCTTAAGACTGGTTAGTGGCTAGGTGTATTTTCTTGGAGATTATGTTTTTTCTTCACTGCCAGTTCATAAGATTCTGAATTAATGGCAGGATGCTGGGTTAGATGAATTCACATTCAACCCAAGGTATTTGGATAATTTCTGTTTTCTTGAAAATAATCTATTTTAATTGACCATTAAGCCATACATAGAATAATCTAATGGCTATGCTAATGTATTGCTTTATAGTTTATAAAATATTTTGTCATGTTTAATCTTCACAATAATCTTGAGAAGATAGTAGGTCAAGGTAGGTTAATACCTGTGAATTTATAAATGAATGTTTTGATCCGCAGAAAAATTAGATGATTTTACCCAACGTGCCTGTGTCACTGAGAGTCAGAGATGGTTTTGATCCTATCATTTTTTTCATCATATGTGTATAAAATTTGTTCAATAGATTATTTCATAAACATTTTGATTATGGATTGTGTAATTTTTAAAACTGTATTGTCTTATTCTTGGAATGAGCCAAGGAATTTATGAAAGATAGCAATAACTGATGGGTGGCTTTACTTGTGGGTCATTAAAAATTTTAGCACCAATTGCTCTAATGACTGACTAAGCTTTCATTTGATTTCCATTTTCTACGAGGTCTGTGTCATCATCAATAATTCACTTGACGACATCGAATTTGCCATGTTACATATGGAAAATATCAAATTAATTAGTCCTTAAAAATCTTACTTTTTATAAAAATATGTTTAACACTAATAGTAGTTTAAAATGTCAGTTACATGCTATATTCAGTCTTTGTCTCATATACTTAAGACATCTGAGAGTATCTTATTTTCTTTTTTTTTTTAATCATTAAATGGTATGTTTTTCTTTTCCTGACAGTTCTTTGCTATCTCAAAACTGCTGATGTCTTTAAACCCTCTCTTTCTTTCCTCAGAGTTTATTTATATTGAAGGTACAGTTTTGGAAAAATTATTACAATGTAAAAAGAAGTGTGTGCGGTGTGCATATGTATGTTTGGTGTAACTATTTAGAATTTTCTAGTCTTCAGTGAAATTGATTACATGGAGTGTTGTGAATTACATTTATTTCTTGCTTTTGTTTTCTGTTAAACATACTTAAGAGTCATGGTCATGGCCATTTAGAGCTCAAACTAGTAAAGAACTTATATATCATTAGTTCAGTTCCTCACTTTATATTATGAAGATTTCATTTATTTTCATGTTTATTTTCATCAAAGCAAATAATATAGGACCTATTAATAAGATAAACACTTTAATATGTCACCTATAGAAACAATTTATTATGATATTGCATTAGACAATGAATACACATTACTGTTAACAACCTTTAACACAAAATTTGACAGAAACAGTTTTCATGAACAATGTTCCAATCTTACTCTTTAAGATGAGAATGAGACCGCATCTGACTCTTGAAGGGGAAGGGAGCTAACACTTTTAAAGTATTCACTATACGTTATGTTGGGTGACCAGAAATCTTAGTTTGAATGGGACAGTCTGGTTTACATTTGCTGTTCTGGCCCAATTATTAATAGCATTTCCCTTTACTCTCAAGCCATATGAAGTATATGAATTGAGCATATGTCTTCTGTCTCCTTTGTCTAAATATTCTCTAATGGAATTAACTCACTAGAAAATTGGGGTTTCTTGTTTAGATTTGCCATTAACTGTGTGATTTAGGTCGAATTGTTTAACTCTCTGTAAATCAGATTTCTCATTAGCAAAATGGGGACAGCATCCTTTTCCCATACAATAATAATGACCTTCCATGCTAGTTCTTTTAGAACACATCCAGGCAGGCCTTACTATGATCAAAGAAATCATTACTTTAAGGTGGTATCAAATATTTCAAGGTATACAAGGACTGAACTTATACAAGACCTTGGTTGAAATCCTAGCTCAGCACTTTGGCAAATGAGATTTGGAGAATTATGTCTGAGCTGTGGATATTTTTCTTTTTTGGTGATTGTTCTGGTTTCTACCTGGAAATAAAAGAAAAAGAGTTACTTATAGCTCACCTCTCTGGCTCAGACTTGGTAAATGATAGGTAGTTAGTTTCACTTTCCTATGAAAGTTTTTCTTATGAAAATCATTGGGTAAATAATCTTAGAGTCATATGAGTGTGGCTTACCATTGTTGTTATATAATGATGATAAAGTATTATGTTCCATCTGATTTTGTTCATTCACTTTAATCACTGTGTTTAAATTTCCTTAATCATTGTGCTTAACTAAGAATAAAGTATTTAAAATGACTCTGTTGCACATAGATATTGTCTAGTGAAAGGAACTGAGTAAAGTGAGATAGATATTAGCTACTTGAGCCAAAAGGTAAGTTTATTTTTATTTTTTATTGTTTTTGCTTCAATTCTAGAACGATAGTAGTAGGTGCTAGGCCAACTATCCAGAAATTAAGGAGAAAGAGCTTAGGTCAAGGACCAAGCTAAGATGGACTGGATGTGATTTTGGGTCAGGATATATCCATTGGTTTTAACCAGGTCTAATTTGGAGTAAAAATCAGCTTTGGTTTGTAATATGAGTAGAGGTAACACATAAGATTGGGGAATTGAGAGGAATGGTAAACAGAGATAGGGAAATTTCTGTGTAGATTTCAAGCGAGATGCTATATAGGTAGGTCTAATATATGTTTTTTGCCATCATTGGCAAATCTGCCTTTTATAAGCTAGGAAAGAAAAATAGTAAAATAAATCAAGAGCTGATGCTCTAATGGCTTATTTTTGTCCAATTTGTTATTTAATGGTACTCCCGCACCAAGTGGTAATTAGGAATGGAGTATATGAGATTTTCTTTTGCACCTGGGCACAAATGAATGATCTCATCATTTTATGCTATTAGATGGCTAGAGCTCTATATGAAGCAAGTTCTATTCACCAGTTTCCTCTAGGTTCTAACTAAAAGTAATGAATGGTTAAGCAATTATGCAAACATTTTTACACTTATTTTCCCCTTAAAATTCCATGACTAAAGGACATGCTTGTAAATGTATCTAGAATGCCTATTTATTGCAGTTAATATTTCTGTTTTTGTTACTGAGTTAGAAGGATCAATCTCTCAAGCCCACAATCAATTGTGACTACATCTATAAAACTAACAGTGGATGTACATTTTCAAAATTGAAAGTCATTATAAAACAATGTAGGCCACTGTAAATCATAGCTAAAAACAGTCATAATGGAAATCTTTTATCTTTGTCTGATTCACTAACATGCTGTTATTCTGAGAACTAATAACTTTTTCTTGGAGATAGGGCCCCAAATTCGATTTTATAGCTTGCAGTCCCAGTAAATAGAAAAAGTCTGCCAAACCTGCCTTTATAAATCCTAGTGATTTCATGTTTTTACCATATGTACTGAGCTAGAAAAAAATGAGAAGTGAGATTTAATGATTTAAAAAAAGAATTGGCCAAAGAGTTCTACTATGTTTGTACGGGGAGTTTTGTTATTAATATTTTTATATTATTTCAGATATTTATAACTAGTATTATTTCAGTAAAATCCAAGAGTACTTGGAAGAAACATTTGCTCCTCCCTCAAATTATAATTCATAACTATTTGAATAGACCATCAATCCTCATTTTCTACTCATTAAGCAGCTGGGCTAGTATAATCAACTTCCACTATAGTGTTGTTAGGAAAAAGAGAGTATACTGATAATTCCTAGCAGTGGACTTCTTTGATGCTTCCTAGTTCCAAAGGAGAAATTTACTAAAAAGAAAACATTGGTCTGAGAAACGAAAAACAGGATCCATCTTCTTCTTTTAAATGGAGAAACTTCTTATAGAAACGCTCAGATTCTAATTTGATATTAATTTGGAATATTATTTGGTAATATTTTCAGAGTTACTTAATTTTGTTAAAAGTTTTATTTTATCAAATTTATTATTTAAAAATTAAATAACACTTTTCATCAGATTTTTAGTTATGGACAGAAGAGTCCCACTGGCCAACAGAGCAGAAAGGAATTTGTTAAAAGGATATTGGATATTATTCAATTATTAAAAAGGTATTAAAAGGAATCCTTGGAAAAACTAGAGGTTTAGACTTGTAGGATACACAGATAGAAGCAAACCTCCAAGTTATTTTGTAGAACAAATGATCTATTGGCTACAGATATGGAACCTTTTACTGCTGATAACACCCACAGAACAAGCAGTGTTGCAACTAGAACCACTGTCCCTGGAATCTGGACATAGTTGTTGCTAATGGCCCAGTACTCACTAGGTTCTGAATATTCACTCTGCTGCTAGGCTTTCCAGAAAATCTTACTATCCTGTAGACTAATTCAGAGATTTAAATAATGAAAACTCTACAAAAATGGAGTAGGTTTTCTAGTAGGGTTGTGACCTTCTATTCACTGTAAATAGTCAAATGATTAGCCCTTACTGGGGTTATTTTAAAGGGTATTCCTTCGTGGCATAAGGTTTAAGCTAGATCTTGTTAAATCATAGTTTAAATTTGGGAAAAGTTGTAGGATATATTTATGCTCCCATTTGTCAGTTTCTTACTTTTTCTTTCCTCTATTGATCTGCAAGGACATCTGCTGAAATACAGCTCTGTGATGGTCTCTTTATAGTTGCTACTACAGGTGAATAAAGGCAGGATATAGGTTTATGCATGAGAAGATTCATTGTATCAGTTTTATACTTCAAACAATGATTGCTTCTCACTTAACAAACACAGAAATAAAGATAGACTATTGATGTAATAGACTTCCAGTTTAACATGTTGGATTGGACATATTTATTTTTGCCCTCTGTGAAACTCAATTTAAATAACAAAATGTTAATAAATATATAAATACATATGGACAAAAAGAATGGAAGAGAATGGAATAGATGACAGATGTTTCCAATTTTGGTAGATGGAAAGTAGATATTAAAGTGGTAGCTAAATAACTCATATACTCAATAGTGAAAAAAAACCTTTTGATTAAAAAGTGGTTAAAGGACATGAATAGACATTTTTTTAAAGAAGATGTACAAATGGTTGATAAGTGCATACAGAATGCTCAACATCACTATTCAGAAGAAAAATGCAAATCAAAATACAGTGAGATATCATCTCACACCTGTTAGAATGGCTATTGTCAAAAAGACATGAGATAGTAGGTGTTGGAGTGGCTATGGAGAGAAGAAAACCCTGGGCATCATTGATAGGAATGTAAATTGGTGTAGCCACTATGAAAAACAGTATGGAAGTTCCTCAAAAAGTTTAAAACTGAAACTACAAAAAGACCCAGCAATTCCAAAAGGTATCCAAAGGGAACAAAGACATCATCTCACAGAAATATTTGCACCCTCTGTTCACAGAGCATTATTCACAGTAGCCAAGTCTTGGAAACAAGTTAAATGTTCATCAATGGATAAATGGATAAAGAAAACAGTAATATAAAATGGAACATTATTCAGCCATAACAATAATGAAATCTTTCCATTTGTGATCATGTGGCTAGACCTTGAGGCCTTAATGATAAATGAAATAAGTCAGAGAAAGTACAAATCCTATATGTTCTCACTTATCTGAAGAATCTAAAAAATCTCACCTCATAGAAGTGGAGTACAATGGTGGTTGTCAGGAACTGGGAGGTAGAGGAAATGAGATGTTGGTCAAAGGGTATAAACTCCATCTGCAAGACCAAATTATACATATAAATATATTCCTCACTCCAGAAGCTGGAGCTTAATTTCCCTGGATTTAGTGGCTTACTTACAAAGAACAGGGATAGGAAGGGGAAAATAGGGACTTTATAGTGGTGAAACCTAGTAAAACTAACCTAAGAAAGTGGTTAATATTAACATCACTAAGTGATAAGTCTTATTGTTATCAGGTACCCTCATAATGAGATGCAGTATTCATCCCCTAAAAACATAACCTCAATGAGACCAAAAGAGAAATGTCAGAGAGACTCAAACACATTCTACATAATACCTGATAAGTACTCTTTAAAAGTGTCAAAGTCATGTAACAAGGAGAAACTAGGAAACTCATAAAGCAGAAGAGATTGTGGAATACTTTATAGAGTGGAATATTGGTCTCTTCTCTCCCTTTGATTTTTTTCAAGTATTTTATATATCTATATAGACTCATACTGATTCTATGTTTTGGGTTATAATCCAATGCTATGTTATCCATTTTGTAGTTTATATATTTTTAAGAGACTTTCTTCCTGACTTTAAAAATGATTCAAACTATTTTATAACTTGGTATCTGAAATTTGTTGAGTGAAAATAAACTGGTTATTTCCTAGTGTTGGGTGAACTTCATTATATTAGTGCAAATAAAATCAGTTATAAGCTTCATCCCCTTTCTTGTCTCATCTCATCTCATCTCATTATATCTCAGATTGTTGGGGCATTTCTATACCCACTGAAAAACAACTTAAATGAACATGGGTGTGTAAGTGTCTCTTTATGATTCTCTTTTTAGTTCTTTTGGCTATGTACTCAGAAGTTGGATTGCTAGTTCCTATGATATTTTTATTTTTAATTTTTCAAGAAAACTTCATATTGTTTTGCACAGCTTTACAATGCTACCAACATTGTGCAAAGGTCCAATTTTTTCACAATCTTGTCTACACTTGTTACTTTCTGATATTTTGTTTTGTTCTTTTTTTAAGTGGTGGACATACTAACAGGTGTCAGGCAATATCTCATTTTAGTTTTGATGTGCATTTCTCTGATGATAGTGATGTTAAATATCTTTTTCATATATCTCATTTGGAAGAATATCTGTTCCAGTCCATTTTCCATTTTAGAATTTTTTATTATTATTGAATTGCAGGATTCTTTATATATTCTGGATATTAAACCCTTATCTGATATACAAAAGCTTTTTTCTTTTTTTCTTTTTTTATTGTTGTTGTATTACATCCATCTCCTTTTTGCTCCCCTCTGTCTGAAAGTTTTTTTTCATTCTTCAATTTTTGGAAGAATTTGAGATGCTTTCACATTTAAAAAAAAATATTTATTTATTTAAAAGATTTTATTAATTATTTGTAAAGAGAGGGGAAGGAAGGGAGGCAGAGAGGGAGAGAAACATCAATGTATGGTAGCCTTTCACCTGCCTCCAGCTACAGACCTGGCTGGAGACCTGGCTTAAACCTGGTTATGTGCCCTGGCTGGGGAATTGAACCAGAGACTTTTGGTTTTGCAAGCCGGTGCTTATCCACTGAGCCACCAGCCAGGGCTTAAATTTATATTTTATTGTTGTTATATTACATTCATCTCATTTTTCCTCTGCTCTCCCATTCCCTACCCTTGTCCCTTCCCACAGTCAATCCCACATGCTGTCTATGTCTATGGGTCATCTATGCTAGTTCCTTAACTAAACTATTCCCCTTCTTTGCCTCCTTCTCTCCTTCCCTCTCCCCCTTTCCTCTGCACACTGAAAGTGTGTTCCTTGTATTCATGTCTCCGGTTCTGTTTTGTTTGCATGTTTGTTTGTTCATTAGTCTTCTGTATTAAGTGAGAACATGTGGTATTTAATTTTTGCTACCTGATTTATCTCACTTAGCATGATACTCTCCAGTTCCATCCATGCTATTGCAAATGGTAGGTGTTCTTTCTTTCTTTCTGCTGCGTAGAACTCTATTGTGTAAATGTACCAAAGTTTTTTTTGACCCATTCATCCACTGAAGGGCAGCTAGGTTATTTCCAGCACTTGGCTATCGTAAATAGCGCTGCTATGAACACACGGTTGCATAGGTTCTTCTGAATTAGTGTTTCAGGTTTTACATTCTTTTTTTAAATGTTTGGTAGATTTCTACAATGAAGCCACCCAGTCCTGAACTTTTCTTTGTTGGGAGTTTTTTGATTACTGATTCAACCTCCTTATAGTTACAGGTCCTTAATTTTTGAAGGATTTTACTGAGTGTAGTATTCCTGGTTGACACTTAACTTCTTTTAGTACTTTGAATATATCATCGCATACTCTTCTGGCCTATAAGATTTCTGCTGAAAAATCTGCTAGTAATATTATGAAAGTTCCTTTTTACATGACAAGTTAATTTCCTCTTGCTGATTTCAAAATTTGTATTGTCTTTGACTTTTGACAGTTTGATTATAATCTGTGTTGGTGTGAGTCTCTTTGGGTTTATCTTGGTTCTTAAAGCTTCTTGAGTTTGGATATCCATCTCCTTCCTCAGATTTGGAAAGTTTTCAGCCTTTATTTATTTATTAAAATATTTTATTCATTATTTTCAGAGAGAAGGGCAGGGAGGGAGGAAGGAAGGAAGAGAAGCATGGTTGCCTTTCACCTGTGTCCAGCTAAGGACCTGGCTGGAGACTGGACTTGCAACCTGGTTATGTGCCCTGACAGGGAATCAAAACAACGGACCTTTGGGTTTGTAGGCTGGCACTTATCCACTGAACCGCACCAACCAGGGAGCCATTAGTCTCTTTGTTCTTCTTGTAGAATTCTTATAATGTGCATGTTGATCTATTTATGGTATTCTGTAAATCCTTCACACTTTATTATTATTTTTCTTTTGCTGCTCTCTCTGATGCAGTCATTTCAAATTACCTGTCTTTGAGATCACTTAATCTTTCTGCTGCTTGATCAAGCCATGTGTTGAACTCCTCTAGTAACTTTTTTTCAACCTAGTTATTGTATTCTTTAGTGCTAGAATTTCTACTTCTTTTTAATAGTTTTTATCTCTACATCTCTGTTGCATTATTTTATTCATGCATCATTTTCCTGATTTGGTTTAGTTGTCTATTCCTTTGATGACTATTGAGCTTTTTAAAGACAATTTTGAATTTTTTTGGTCAAGTAATTCATAGATTTCCTTTCCATTGGGGCTGGTTTCTGGAAATTTACCTTGTTCTTTTGATTTACCTATGTTTCCCTGTTTTTCTGTGCATTGTGATTTTTTTTCTTCCCTGAGGTGTATGCATCTGTACCAACAACCATCTCCTGTCTGTTGGTACAGCCTGAAAGGCTTCACATAGAGGAAGACCTTTGCTAATCACCTTGAGATTTAAGATTTGTTGTTGTTGTTGTTGTTGTTGGGGGTGGTGGTGATGTGTTGTAATTCTCTGGGCTTGTGCATGTCATTTCCACTTTACAGAAGTCTGCCAGTTTCTTTTTCTATTCCTAGTTCTTATCTCTTGCTCCCTCTGGTGTCTATTTGTGGTATTGCAGCTTCTCCGGTGCAGGAGCAAAAAGTTGTCCCCTCTCCTTTGTCTTACCTTCCGCCAGGCTTCCAAAGTATGCAGACTCCCTGTCAGATCCCCCAAACTGGTAGGATAGTCCACAGCTCTTTGGGTTGTTCTTTACAAAGCCACAGTCGCAGATGCCCACTCCAATCTTTCCCTTCTGTACCAAGGGGGAAGCTGTAAATGGGTATTTTCTCTCATTTGTGCTGAACTGTGATGGTGCGAGCTGTGGCATTACAGCTCCTGTGGTGCAGTAGTTAGCAGCTCCCCTTCACTCCATTTTCAGCAGTTTCTGGGCACCCAGGCAAACAGAAACCAGTCTTTCAGTCTGTCCTCCAAAAAGCCAGATCACTGAATGCACGTTCCAGGCTATTCCTTCCCGGGAGGGAGAAGCGGTCAGCCAAACTGAGTTAGGCTGCCTTGGGGAAGGGACCACCACATATAGAGGATTGATAACATGGCTTTCCTTACCTGTTTCTATGTGGGTAAGCTTAGCTTTGCACTTACCTGGGGAACTGCAACTTAACTGGTTTCTGAACTCATAAAAGTATTTTGATCCATAGATTGTTAATTCAGTTTCCCTGTGGGAAGTGAAGGCTGCCGATTCCTCTTTTGCCATTTTGCTGATATCATTCAGTTATAATGGCTTTCGTACTTCATAGCTTACCATGAGTTTCTATCAAACATTTGATGCAAAGTACCTTTCTTAACGTTTGTTAACTATTGGGTTAGCCAAATAGTTTGGATTTTTTGTAAGATGGCTCTAGTAACACTTAGTTTTCTTTAATCTCATATGGAACAATTTTGTTAGATTGTGTTATGACAGCTGCCAATGTAGTGTGCATTTAAAAAATCTAATCAAAATTGGTGAATTTTTGTATAGCCATTTTAATACTGAAGAGGGAAGAAAGTATGCAACATTTTTTGGCATATTATGCTGTATTATTTCAAGAGAGGTAAAAGTGCTACTGAAATGCACCAAAAGAGATTTTCGCAGCATATGGAGAAGATGCTGTGATTGATCAAACATGTCAAAGGTGGTTTGTGAAGATTTTGTGATGAAGATTTCTCACTGGATAATGCTCCATGATTGAGTAGACCAGTTGAAGTTGATAGTGATCAAATTCAGGCATGAACTGAGAACACGCAACATTCTACCATGCAAGAGATAGCTGACATACTCAAAATATCCAAATCAATAAAATTATTGGTGAAAATGAAAAATGTGTCTTTTGTTTTATGGGGAAAAAAAAACAAAACATACAGTTTTTTGGCCAACCCAATAGATTGAACTTAGAGGAAATTATTATTAAATAACCCATGTTTTTATTAATAAAAATTAGTTTGTCATTTAGTATTATACAGATAGAATATCTAGTTAGAGAAAATTTCTTTAAACTTGATTATTCTAGCTCTGTTTGATTTTGAACTTTAATAAAATGAACACTTAAGAGTTACCCATGGGAAAATGATCAGTTTTATGATTTGTAGCTTCTAGATGACAGAATGAAAATAAAAAAAGGATCATTGTGTAAGTGTGGAAGAGCAAATATTCATCAACTGGAACAAAAAGAGATCTAGATTTAGGATGTGAAAAATTACTAGAGTTAGTTACAATTACTAGAGTTTAACTGCTATTGAGAGTTTGTTTAAGGGAAGGAAAGATTTAATACTAGTAAAGGTAAAATAAAAGAAGGCTCTGAAAAATTTAACAATTTTAGATATCTTAGAATATGCATTTATTCCAAAAATATGAGTATTTAAATATTTAGTATATTGCTAGAAAAAGTTCTATATATTTTACTTTCAGTTGTGTCTTGTTATGGCCGTGTGGCAATTATAAGGTTAGTATTTTATTGCTTTTATCTAAAGGACATTAAAAGATCTATAGAACAAAGGATAGAGTATGATATTTAGAATGGAATCTAGAGATAAGACAGAACAGAGGACTTTTTGTATGTGCAACAAAGTTACAGTTTAGGATAGAATTTAGGATAAAAATTATTAAACCAATGTCATTATTGTTGCTTTTAATGATTAAATGAATATTGGCTATAAATTATTAAAGCCCTCACTGCCAAATAAAGATATTCTGACTTCTAATGACAGCTCTCTTCTTCACCTATTTTAAAGAAGGGTTCCATGTAAAAATCTGTAAGTACACTTCAGCATTATTCCAGGTACATGGAGCATATTAACAGGTTATAAAAATGATCTTCCAAAGTGGGTTGCACAAGATAGTTTATTTTGATCTATGAAGACATATTAGAATTTACTAAAAAAGGTGGTGTGAATGTGAATGAAAAATTATCTATAATAGCACTAGTACATTAGAGCATAGGATTATTTTTTTAGTTAATAAGTATATTGGGAAACTTTTTAAAGATAAAAAAGTGTATTAAATTCAGGTCCATTGTGATTCAAATACTGAAACTTTTAGATTCTATCATAGCATTGACTTTATTTTTTTAAAGCTGCTTTGTCAAGGTGTAACTTACATACCATAAAATTCAATCTTTGTTAAACATATAATTCAGTGATTTTTAATGTATTGGAGTTGTGTAATGATCAGAATAAAGCAGTGTTAGACTATTTCCAAATTTCTCTACTATGCACTTGCAGTCAATTCTTATTCTCCTTGCTGTCTTTTTTACATTTCATTTGAATCAATCAATATATATTCTTTGGTGTCTTGACTTCTTTCACTTAGCCTAATGTTGAGATTCACCTATGTGGTATTGTGCATTTTTTAAAAAATTCCTCAATACTATTGTATGCATATGTTACATTTTACTTACCTACACACTAGCTGATGGGCATTTTGATTATTTCTAGTTTTTGGCTACTATGAATAATGTTGCTGTGAATATTTGCCTAGAAGCACTTGTGTGAACATATGTTTTTATTTTCTTGGTTAGACTCCTAGGAGTGGAATTGGTGGGTAGTATGGTAATTTTATGTTTAGCTAAGACAGTTTCAGTTTCTTCACATCCTTAGCAACACTTTGTATATTTGGTAACAGTGTTTTATCAAATACGCCTTTTGCAAATATTTTCTCTCAATCTGTGACTTGTCTTTTTATTCTCTTGACAATGTCTTTCACAGAGCAGAAATTTTAATTTTAATAAAGTACAGTTTATCAATTCTGTCTTTCATGGATTATCCATTGGTGGATAATTTCAAAAATGCCTTTTTGAAAAAGGCATTTTTATATTCAATTATGATCAGTTTTGTTCAATTTTTGTGTGTTTTGAAAAATGTAAGGCCTTTAAAATATTTTTATATTTTATAAATTTATTTTTATATTTTATAAGTGGATATCCAAATATTCTGTTTGTTGAGAAGACTCTTTTTGTCCCATTGTATTGTCTTTGCTCCTTTGTCTAAGATCAGTTGACTATACTTATATGAGTCTAGTTTCTAGGCCCCCAATGTGTTGTATTGCTCTATTTTTCTAGTCTTTCACCAATCTTATATTGTCTTGATTTTTGTCGCTTTATGGAAAGTCTTTTTTTTAAAAAAATTATTTGTTATTTTTAGAGAATGGGGAAGGGAGAGAGGCAGAGAGGGAGAGAAACATCAACGTATGGTTGGCTTTCACCTGCCTCCAGCTACAGACCTGGCTGGAGACCTGGCTTGCAACCTGATTATGTGCCCTGGCTGAGAATTGAACCAGCGAGCTTTGGGTTGGCAGGCCGGCACCTCATCCACTGAGCCACCAGCCAGGGCAGTCCATAAAATATTTTAAATGCAGGATTATTTCATTTGTCAACACAGGCAATTTTATTCTTTCTTCTTCTTCTTTTTTTTTTTTTTTTCAGTTTAGATGCCTTCTCTCTCTTTTCTCTCTTCTCTCCTCCCCTCTCTCTCCCTTTTCTACTATTTCTTTCTGTCATTTGCTGCTTCATTACATTGAATAGAACTACAATAAAATGTTGGTTAGCAGTGGTGAGGTCATATATTTTTGTCTTCTTCACAACCTTAGTAGGGAAGCATTCATTCTTGCAACATTAGGTATGATGTTAGCTGTATGGTTTTTTTTTTTTTCCTTGTAGGTGACCCCTATCAGTTTGAGATAATTCCTTTTGTTTCTGGTTTCTTAAAAGTTTTATTATGACCAGATATTGAAATTTGTCAAATTCTTTCCTATATTAATTGATTATATAGCTTTTAGCCTTTATTCTATTAATATGGCATATTACATTAAATGATTTTTTAAAATTATATTTTATTGATTATGCTATTACAGTTGTCCTGATTTTCCTCCTTTGCCCCCTTCACCCAGCACTCCCCCTGATTCTCTCAGGCAATCCCCCCACCATTGTTCATGTCCATGAGTCATACAGAAAAGTTCTTTGGCTACTGTTTCCTGTACTGTACTTTACAGCCTCGTGGCTATTCTGTAACTACCTATTTGTACTTCCTATCCTCTGACCTCTTTACTCATTCTCCCTCAGTCCCTCCTATCTGGCAACCCAACAATTGAGCTAAAAAAACAAACTAACAAACAAGAAGAACAGAGATGGAATCATGGATATGGAGAATATTAAGTAGTTTTCATATGTTAAACCAACCTTGTATTCCTGGGATAAATACCACTTTGCTAATATTGCATTGGCTGAAAAGTTTGTTTGTTTTTTTACTGTAGGATGGCTCTGGTAGTGCTTACTTGTCTTTAACTTAATTCAAAACCACTTTGTTAGATTGTATTGTGACATCTGTCGTGTCAGCATGCATTTAAAAATTTATCAAAACTGGTGAATTTTTGTGTAGCCATTTTAATACTGAAGATGGAAGAAAATATACAACATTTTTGGCATATTGTGCTTGATTATTACAAGGAAGGTAAAATGCAAACGAAATGCAAAAAAGATTTGTGCAGTTTATGGAGAAAGTGCTGTGACTATTGAAACATGTCAAAAGTAGTTTGTGAGGTTACCAAAAAGATAAAAAGTTTTGAAAAGATGCAATTATTTAGTTGCCTGAAAGATGTCCAAAGGTAATGGAAGGAAACAGCGAATATGTTGTTCAGTTAAGTTATTGGTGAAAATGAAAAAAGGTGTCTTTTATATTCACTGAAAAACCAAGCAAATGTTTTGCCCAAACCCATATTTTGTTTAGGATTTTGCTTCTATGTTCATGAAGTATAATGGTTATATTATCTTTCCTGGTGGTGTCTCTATCTGTTTTTAGTATCTAAATAGTAGAATAGATTGGGAAGTTTTCTTTTTGAATTTTTATGAAGAATTGGCATTGTTTCTTCATTAAATATATTAAAATGAATCAATGAAACCATTTACAAATTCTAAATGAAATATCATATTAAATATTTACGTATATCTTAGCAATAGCTTCACATTAAATTTAGACTACATTTCCAATTTCTTACCTTGATTTACAAAGCACAATGTATAGGGACTATCTCTTACTTGCAAATTATGTTCTAACTGCATGGGCCTGTTTATATACCTTCAATATTCAAGTCTTAGGGCCTTTTCATTTGAAGCTCCTTCTATCATTGCTACCCCAATGATTCTCTATGTTTTTACTGTTTTGTTTTGTCCCACAGCACTATTTACTATTTGAAATGTTTATTTATTTGCATATTTAGCATTTCTGTTGTTTCTCTCTTAAACATAAGTTTTGTAAAGGCCATTCTCATGTGTTGCTGCATCCCTTACATCTAGAAGAGTGTTCTACTGCTTTAGTCAAACCTCATTCATTATTTGTATCATATACAAATGAAATTAATTATCTCTGAGTCTTGGTTGAATTTGGTAAAGACAATTAGGTTGTGTCCTATTTCCTTATAATTCAGGGAAATTTATAATTTAATTATTAATTAACTATAATAATTAATAATCTTAAAAAAAGCTACAAATCACATAACTAAGAACTATCTGAGACCCATTTTTGTTGGTAAACAGCATTTACAGTACTTCAGCTTCAGTGTTGTCAACACTATGATTGGTCACATGGGGAGTAATCATAGAATTCTTTGGAACCATCAGATTCAATACCTTCTTTCCACAACACAACTAATTATACATATAATTCCTTCTGCTCATTTTACAGATCTCAATAGATAAATATTTCATAGGATCATATTGTGGCCTGTAGTATACCTAAGTACTTTAAAACTAGGTTTCTTCCTCATTTCTTTACTTGTTTAAATATGTCAGCTTCTAATCCAAGGCAATTTGCATTTCCCAAATGAAAAGATCCCCCTGAGGTTTTTGGCTGACTTAAAATTTTAAACTTCTAGGAATGTAGACAAAGTCATATAATATCCACTTATAATGTTTTGTTTACAAATTCAGTTTTTGTTTTCCTGTTGAAGTGCTAATTAATAAATGTTGCTTTTTTCAGTTTTACATATCATGGAGTTATTGTATTCAACTTTATCTACCTCAACCTATTTTTTGAGTCATCAAAAAGCACTTTCCCTGTAACAGATTTCCAAAGCACATCATTTTACCTTCAGAGTAGTTTGCAATAGAGCACTTTTGCAATCAGCATATGATATTGTCCCAAATTTTATTTCAAGGTACCAGTAGTTACTTATGTAACGTTGTAAAAGTTTTTATTTCTATTCATCCTCTTTATGTTTGTTAAAACACCATCTTGTACATGTGAGTTCTGCATTTGTTTTTGTGTCATGATCTTTAAAAAGCTTGTTTCCATGGCCATAAATTTATTCTAATTGTGAGATCCTACTCCACAGTATAATTACTGAATCTGCATTTAATTTTTGTCTTTTACTGTTTTTACTTGTTTAATCAGTCCTATGGGTTGACATACCTAAGCACCCCAAGTCGACCTAGGTTATAGGCTAATAGATCTTCCCCAACCTACATTAGGTTACTTAAAATAAATATTAAAAATGTATTTTAATAACAAAGAGTTTGAAAGACCTTAAACATAGGGCAACTTGCTTTTGTGTGTATGAGATTGTTTTGGGGAAAACTTTGCATTTAATTTGGCCAAAGAAGGATTTTTAAAGAAATTTTTTTGTCTTCTAGTTTTTAAACTTCCAAGAATAGAACAATTTTTTTCTAGTTAGTGCAGATTTTACTCTATCTGCTTTTGAAAGTTGTGCATGAAAATTATTTTATTTTATTTGATTACTTATTTTTCTGTTAGCTATCACTGTAAGGAAAAATTTTTAATTGGTGGTACATTTTAAAATTTTGTTTTTACTATTTTTTAAAGATTTTATTTCTTATTTTTAGAGAGAGGGGTAGAGAGAGAGGTAAAGAGGGAGACAGACATCTAAGGTTGCCTTTTACCTGTCTCCAGCTATGAATCTGGTTGGAGACCTGGCTTGCAATCTGGTTATGTGCCCTGGCTGGGAAATCAAAAGATGGTACATTTTTAAAAAGAATTTCAATACTATGTGCTTTGTGAGAAATGTAATCTCTGTAAGAGTTGACTTATTTTAAAAATTAAATAAGAGCAGGTCAGTCACTTATTATTTTAACTCAAGTATATCTTTGACTGGTTACATTTAATTTTGTATTTTTACAAAATACAAATAAGATTTGTATTTCAAATCTTATTTAAAAATAGAAAAAAATTGATGGCTTTATAATTATAAAGTATTCTTGTTAACTAATTGATTAGATGGATAGGTTATATCTCATACCCGTATCAGGTATGATAACATAGTGGTTAAAAAGTATGACTTTGGAGCAAGAATGCCTGGGTTTAAATCCTGATTCTTTCATTTACTATTCATGCTATTTCTTTTGAAAGTTGCTTAACCTTTGTGTGCCCCAATATCCTCATATATGAAGTGAGGATGATAAAAAAAACAAAAAACAAAAAACAAGAGGTAACTTCATAGAACTGTTGTAAGGATTAGGTGAGTCATTTGCCAAACACTCAGAAAATGTCTACTGCCTAGTCAAAGTTATGTAAGTGTTTTCTATTATTGTCATTAATAACAGTAAAATGTCCAAAGGCAAAAATTAGTCTTAAGATCAGTTCATCTATTTGTTGGTTTATTTTTACCTATCAAAATATGTTTTGAAGCTACTATTAATTAATTATCCTTGGGTGAGAGGTGCTTTCCTGTTAATTAAAAGTTTATCAATGAAAGATGCAGTTGACAGAAATCTAGTTAACTATCATTAAGACTAAATATGATAGAAAGGAAGCCAGTGTTTTTTGAACCTGTGCTTACTACTTAGCCTTGTGCTCAGAGTTCCTATTCTCTTTTTATTTAATTCCAAACTCTTCTAAATGGACGTTAGACTTAAAATTTATGCAGGTAAAGAAATTAAATCTTAAAAACCTATAAAATTTACTAAAGATCACACTGGTGGATAGTTTACACTTATCTGTATATGATGGGAACAATCTTTTTATGTATGAAGGGGTTAAATTTTACCCTGGACAATGAAGCTAAAGATTCTGTAAATACTACTGCTTTTCAAAGTGACAACCGGCTGAGAAGGTTGATATAAAATGCATTTTGTCTTTTGCAGATTTACAATTTGCAGTGCTGTTGCTTGGCTTCTGAGCTGACACATTATTGCACTTGCCAAGCAACGTCATGTCTAATTGCTACATGTCTGTATAATATAGTATTTGAAATGGAAACTTGATAAATAATTTTTACGCATTTTAACGAGCTTTTTAGGATTTTAGCTTTTCAAGGATAATGATGCGGAATTAAACCTTCAATTGTTTTCTCACATTATCTAAGCAAACCGTCTAATAGTCCATTTATTGATTTTGGAATACCGCACAACAAATTTTAGGTGCTTGCCCCAACTTTATCTCAGTAAGTTTCTGTTAGTTAAGAGTGGTGCTTCTCCAGCCTGAAAGTGTAGATGAGTCACCTGGGGGTCTTACTCTAATCCAGATTCTGGATTAGCGGGTTTGAGGTGGGCCTGAAGGACTGCATTTCTAATAAACTCCCAGATTTTGCTGCTACTGCTTATCTCACACTACATTCTGAGTAGCAGAGGCTTAGATCATAAAGGGTCATTCTACGCAATATTTAGTTTATGAAGGTCTGTCACGAAAGTATCAACCCAACATCAATATAGTTAAAACAGTCTGGGCGGCAGATACTTTCGGGACACACCTCGTGTGCACACTATGACAATTACCCGAAATCTGGACCCATTATTTGCTGCCTCTGCTTTTAATTTTGCATGCTCAGTGTAATTCACAATGGACTGATTATCTTTATTGCCTGTGGGAGATTTGCAACTATACTCATGGTAGTAGATGTGAACCTTTGTACTCTAGTATATGTTTTTTTAGAAGGCCTTGCCCTTGATGTCTCTAGGAATCCATTGCAGGAGCTGTTGTGAAATTTGTCTTTTGACCTAGTGTGCATACAATTTCAATGTTCTAAATGTTAACTAAAATATTTGAAAAAAATCATCTTTGACCTTGGGCTACAGGGGATTCCTCCCCACCCCTAACCCAACCAAGTAGATAGAAAAATTTGGGAAGAAAGAAGCAGATAAAAGAACCAGTGCTTGAGAGGACATCTTTAATTATCAGACATGTTAATTAATGCCCTGGCTGGTGGCTCAATGGATAGATGCTGGCCTGCTAACCCAAAGGTCACTGGTTTGATTCCCAGCCAGGACACATAACCAGATTGCAAGCCCGGTCTCCAGCCAGGTCTGTAGCTGGAGGCAGGTGAAAGGCAACCATGCATTGAAGTTTGTCTCTCTTCCTCCCTCCCTGCCCTTCTCTCTAAAAATAATGAATAAAAATCTTTTTAAAAAATGAAAAGAAAAAACTCTCACAGAATAATGAAAAAATTTAAAAAAAAGAGAAAAACTTATTGAGGTACACTAACTGTGGACTTACATGCAGTTGTAAGAAATAATACACAGCGATCCAGCCACACTGTGGAAATATAATGACCATCCAAATGAGAACAAATAAGGCTGTTTATTTATTGCAAGCTTGCTGTAGCAAGGGATTGAACCATTATCAGTTGCAAGGCAGGCAGGTGGAGAGGCTTTATGGTAGGAAAAAAGGGAAGACCTCATATATACTCTCACTGGAGATTGTTGGCATGAGGAAGTGAAGTGGGGCATCTTGGGTGACTAGTGTGGAGGATCTACAAGGGTGCACTGTGATCATTTGGCAATAATGTTGCATCTCCTCATTTCACGTGTTACTAATTTTGAAAAACTATGTTTCTAAGGTTATGATTTAACATCATTGTTTCAGATAAAAAGTATTAAATTCGGAGAGCAACTGTCATGTCAAAGGAATACAATGTTAGAGCAACCATACTTTCTGGACTGCATACAGGGTGAATTGCTAAGGAAATTGCAGACTTCAATAACATCCCTTTACGTACAGTTTACAATGTGAAGAAGGTGTATGATGCTGATCCTGATGTCACCACACTGACAAGGAAATGCATAAGGCACACAAGGATGGCACAAGTCCAGATATTTTCACAGAATCCAGAAGATCATCAATGAAGATCCAGGAAAGTCAACGCTTCCATAGCAAGAGAACTGCAGATGTCGGATGCAACGGTTCACAAAATTATTGCTGAAGATTTCAGATACAGATCATATGTTCTTAGAAGATGCCAGTTTATGACATAGTAGACAAAGGAAGGGCACTTTGAAAAAGCAAGGAAACTGCTAACAAAATAGAAAAATTTCAAAGGAAAAACACTCTGATTTTCTTCTCAAATGAAAAGAAGTTTCAGCAGGACCAAACAGTCAACAAAAGAAACAACAGGTGGCTCTGTGAGAATCTTAATGAAGTGCCAATTGTCATGGAAATGAAATTTCCTGCTACAGTGATGGTGTTAGGTGCTGTCAGCAATGAAGGAGATATCATGACCCCTGCATTTGCTTCCACAAGGTTTACCTTGACATTTAGAGAGAAATAGTTATACTGTGGATGAAAGAAGTTGCAAATGGACATCATTTTATCTTCCAACAAGATGGTGTACCAGCACATAACGCCAAAAAGATGCAAGAATATCTGTGTTGATGTTCCTGAATTCTGGTCAAAGGAAATCTGGACACCTAGTTCACCAGATGCAAATCCTTTAGACTACTATGTATGGAGTATTTGTAAGAGAGAAGTTAGTAAAAACCTCGTTCCAATAAAAAGGTTGTTAAAGCTAAGATTGAAAACATGATGTCCATGGATAAAGAAAAGTTTAATGAAAGTGTGCTCAAGATTACAAAGTTGAATCAAGTCTATTATTGCAGCAAATGGACACTTTTTTGAACAATTAAAAAAATAATGGCTATGTTTATGTATATATATATAAGAATAAATTTATTTAAAAATATAACACTTTTGTGATATGTTGTTTATTTTACTAAAATTTTGCCAATTGATCACATGTACCCTGTACATAGCTGACTTTCTCTAGCTGATCCTGAGTTGGAAAGGTGGCAAAAAATAGGAAAACTGGCAGTTACTGGAACCTTGGCCAACTACTGCAAAGGTTTGCCTTACTGTGATGAACATTCCAGAGGTTATGAGCCACAGTTTTATTGTTTATATGGTCTGGCCAGGACCTACTGGAGTCCCTCAGCACTTGACCAAGTGTCCCCAGCTGGTAACATTTTCCCAAACTGTAGATAATATTGCAGCCAAGATGTTGACATCACTACAATCTGCTCTTCAGATTTCTCCAGTTTTATTTGCATTCGTGTGTGTGTGTGCGTGTGCGTGTGTGTGTCTAGTTCTATCATATGTGTGGGTCCTTGCATCACCATCACCAAAAAGACACAGAACAGCACAGTTCCATCACCACAGGGAGCTCTTGTGTTACCCCTTTGATAATGACACCAACCTCTCTTCTGTCTCTAACCTCTTGCAACTGTTAGTCAAGTCTCCATCTGTAAAGTTTTGTCATTTCAGAAATATTATCTAATATAAATGAAATTGTACAGTATGTAACATTTGGGACCAGCTTTTTTTTTTCAGTCAGTCTAATTTTCTGGAGATGCCTTGTTTGCTTTTAAAATCATTGTAATTACTCATGTGATATGTGAACAAATTCTCCTTGTGAAACATTAAAATACTAAAAACAAGGTTAAAGATCCTTTAATTAGAAACACTATCAATCCTATTTTTCTCCCTTGAAATAATGAAATACTATTTGGCCATTCCTTATTGAATCTATTGTATATATAAGTGGACTCTATATTAAATATAAATGGATTTATATATTGTACATCTGTTATTATGTTAGTGGACATCCTTGTACATGTCTCCTTGTTTGCATCTGCCTACTTTTCTCTATGCTTGAGATCGAAAAGTGGGATTTGGGTGTAATAGGAAATGTGCAGTTTAAGTTTAAATAGATATTGCCAAATTTCCTTCAAATCGGCCGTACTCATTCACATGCTTACAGTTAACAACCCAAAATTACCATTTTCTTAGATTGTCCAATATCTAATTGATTTAGAAGTTAAATTTCTTTTTTGGCCAATCTTCTAAATGAAGACGGCTATTTTGTTGTTTTAATTTATATTTTCTTGGTTACTAAAGAGGGTATCTTTTACAATTATTTACTGTAATTATTTGTACTGTTAATTCCTGTTTTCTGGTGTTCTCTTCATGTTTTCATTTCATTTCATTTTTGTATTAGGTTAGTTGTCTTCTTTTCCTTCTTGATTGTGAATGTTTTTAAAATAATTTATTCTGGATACCAATAATTTATAAAACAAGTTATTCTGGATACATGTTTACTTTATAAACGTGTGCCCCTACACACTAGAGCTAATCCGTTAGCATTATATATGTTAATTTTTGTCATTTTGACAACTTAAATTTTGATGTTCAATTTATTACTCTCTTATTGTGTCTTTTTAAGGAGGTTTTCCCACCTCTTATTTTTAAACCTTTTATTTTTCTCAAAGTTCCAGGATATTTTACACTTCAGAGTCTTGTGGGAAGATTTTCCTGTGTACGTTTTCTGGTTCAGGCCTATAATGGTACCAATCTTGGCTAAGATATCTCTTTGATTTTTTTTTTTTTTTAATCTCAAATATGTTATCTTGGTTTTGACCACCTCTAAACAGTTGCAAATATTGGTTGCTAAAACCAGCAAATTCCCTTATATTCTATGCCAGTCTCATTTCTTTATGATTCATGCGGACAGCTCTACATTCAAAAGGGCCTAGTAACATTGAACCTACATACAATTCCAAAGACAGACTTATAAAGATATTAGATATGCAAGTAATAAATTCCAGAAGAAGGTAACATCTAAACAGTCAGATAGATTTTAATTCCTAGACAGATCAATAAAGCCAAATTTGATGATTCTAAGTATAGCTGATTTTGAGCTATCCCCTTAAAACTAACTTGCTATCTATTTTCTGTAGAAATGAAAGATTGCATGAATTTTACAGTAAATGTTACGTAAAGAAAAATCTGCCCTGTGGTTCTTGGCCAAATATCTGGGGTCAGTTAAAAACCTTTGGAAGCTTCCAACTTTGGCAGATCTCCAGAATTTTGTAGTACTAATGTTTTAATTTCCTAATAAAAGTTTAAATTTATTTAAATTCTCAAATAGGTTATGTCCTTTGAAGAGATGGGATAATGGCAAAAATAATATAATAACCCTAAGATTTTTAAATATTGATTTTGGAAACATTTTGCACTAAAATTATTCAATATAACAATGAGTTGACTCATTTTTTCCCTTCCCATTATATTTATAATTTTTATGGAAGTATTTTAAAGCACAATAGATTGCTAGCAGGATTTTGTCTAGTAAAAATAAAGGATGATATAATAATTTTGGGGTAAAATTTATTTAAACTATTTCTGTATTTAATAGGTATGTGTGCATTTATAGTTATAGTAATCCCTGTGTCTTTTAGCTAGATTTGTTTACTGAATTTGGGCTCAAACTGAACTGGATGCTGACACATTTTCACTGAAAAATCACAAATTTGTTATTTTTACACTCCATTTTTTCTTCTTCTGAATTCTCTCATTTGGTCAATAGTGTCACTGCTCATTTATTCATTCAAATAAGAAAACTTCGTTATACTTCTTACCTCTCATACCCAATCAGCTCTCATATTCCTTTGGTCCTGCTTCTAATTTCCAAAGTTATATTTTATTCATCTGCTCTGTTCCTATTGCTATAATTTCAAACTAACCTCCTCCCTTGTAGTCTCTTCCATCCTCACCCATTTCATCTATATTCTATTTCATTTTAGTTGAGATTTTTCCCTAAAGCAGATCCTGAGGCTAGGGCTCCTACGCTGGTGGTTTATTTCAGGAAGTGATCCTGAAGAACAGGAGGGAGCAGCTGAGAAGAGTGAACAAACAAGAAGGGAATGGGGGTTTAGGGTTCTGTCATTAAGCTAAGTTTCACTGTGGGTGTTTAGGGTTCCAGCCTGCAGAGAATCCTGAGGAGCCCTGTAGAATATACCTGAGAATTATACATCCAAAGGATGAAAGAGAGGAAGATTTATCTACTGGCTTCCATCCCCCACCCTTAAGAGTTGCTCAGTAGGTGTTAACTTGTACATTTCCAGGTTTCCATTGAACAGGTGCCAACATGGGGTCACAGCATATAAGCTTAATGGCATAAAACAAGAGAACAGGGCTAGCTTAATGGGAGTGTAATCTGCTAGTAATCTTTGCAGTCACACTTTGAAGCTCCTGATGCTTTGTGGGGCCTAGTAGGGAATGGAAATGTGGAACCCTCTTTTTAAATGTGAGATCTTTTTGCTTGAGGCACAGTGGCAAAGGCTGCTGGGTACCACAGCAAAAGTTGGAGTGAAAAGGTTAGTCAAAAGGATACGTAATGAGGCCCAAGGGATATCCAATACATACTGTATGTTATATGTATATATGCCAAAATTATAGTAAGATTTTGTTTATGTTAATATGCAGAAACTATGTGTTTAAATACATAGCCAAAGGACAAATACAAATGTTTCTATGTGCATAGACATATAAATAAAAATAGGAATGATTTATGTATATGGATCTGAAAGTTATTATTTTTGTTGTTGCTGATATATATGTATATATACATATACATGTATATGTGTTTCTACTCCTGACTATATTAAGCAATGATGATCTACAGACAACCTGCAAAGAAATGCACAAACCTTATTCTTCCAAATGTATTAGGCCATGTAAACCTGGGGCCCTTCTGCCTAGAGCTGCTCTGCAGACTATGATTCAGGTTTGGTGACCATGCTGGGCTGGTCACTCATTTATGTGAAAATGAGATCACCAGGATTTTGAATAAGCCATCTTCCCTTTGAATCTCCCATTTTGACTTAAAGGGGCTCATCCTTAACATCCTCTGGGGAGAGTTCACCAGTTTGGGGGAGCACTTCCGACAGGGCAGCTGGGAAGAGTGCTTCCCCAGTATGGTGACTCCTGCTGCCTCAGCCTTGCTCTTGGAGGGAAGAGAGGAAGCTCATCAACAAGAAGGGCTTTAAGCTATTTCCCATAACATCTTCCTCTATCTTGTGCACCATTATAAGGAATCTAAAGAAAAAGGCAAAAAAAAAAAAAAAGGGATCTCTAATGTGGGTGTGTAATCTTAAGAGCTGTACCCTTGTCCCTGAAATGTAACGTTTAACGTTTTTACTGGGCAAACACGTGCCTGCATTTAAACATCCTGGAACTGGGAATGTTGTTTTGATTGGTTCTAAGATAAACTTTTATTTTTGAGACTATTGTAGAAAAGAGTAGAAAGCACAAAGCAAAAAGAATGAAGCAAGAATTGTGGTACAGGGTTAGGGAGAAGTCAACATGACTTCTGTTTTAAGATTGGCAAAACTAATGTAATGCCGAGAGGGCTACTAACTTCTTCGTTCAGAACCGTCTCACAAGCTAAATGTGTGCAGGAACCTGGCTTTGTTTGTTGCTCATTGAGCTGACAGTATTCTTTTTGAAATTTTTGTTGTACTGGAGGTGTAAAGACAACTACGATCAGTTCCTTATCTCCCTTCCCGCCCCTTTTACCCAGTGCAGCTGTGAAGGATTGGGAAAGTGACACATGAGGATGTTCAGGCCTAGGGAGCAATAGATGCCTGTATTTTCTTGTCAGTCAGAGGAATGAAAATACTCTTGGTCAGATTATGGAGATAGTTACTGTTTCAGTGTTTGTTTTGTGACTACCTCTAGTTGTTTCTGTGCATTCAGGTTACAAATAAACAGTGAAGGGAAAGGTCAAAAATTTTAGTAAGATTCTGTTTCTGTTAATATGCACAAAGCATGTGTTTAAATGCATACCCAGAGGACAAATAGAAATATTTCTATGGGTATAGACATATAAAAATTGGAATGATTCAGATACGTGGATATGAGAGGTTATTATTTTTGTTGTTTTTTTTTTTATTGTTCCTTCTTCAAAGAGGCATACAGCTACACTCAGCTGAACACCGGATATTTCTTTGTATCAACATCAGGAATTAGCTTATTGTGATAATCTCTGTGAAAACTGACGACAAATTATTTTTGAAAAATGTAGATACATTCATCATCATCTGCTGTCATCAGCTGCAGTGAAGATGTCCTTGGAAAATAAAATGTTTTAAATGAAGATGTTTAAAAGTACAAATAACAAAAACCAAGTGAACAAAACGCCCAGCTTTTCACACTTGGTATGTGAATGTGTCCGTTTTTAACGATGTCCTCTTCAGTTGGGGACTTGCAGCACACAGAGTACTGTAGCAGTTAGCGACTGTTCTCAGGAGGCCACTGTGCCACAGCTCTTCCTTCCTCTGCAAGGTGGCGCTATATGGTGGTAGGTGCAGTTGTGAGCCTGGCAGACAACGTCATCTGACCTATTTAATTGTACTGCTGACCCTGGCGCATGATTATATTGGAAGTGTGAAAATAAACTTATTTCATAAGTGTCTAAATCCTTTCTATAACTGTACTTAAGTAGGTATCAATCTTTGCTTTTGATGAGAACCTTCTGTGTTTTTGAATGTATCTTACGCATTTTAAGAGTGGATAAAAAACTCAGTTTTCAGAATGCACTGATGTCTTTCATTATAACTGGTGCCCATGCCTTATAAATACTTTACTTTGAATAAAAATTAAAAATAAAACTCTTTTGTTGCCAACAGAGTGTTTTTTAAGTTTGAATACTCATACTAGAAGGCATTTGAAGGAATAGAGAAAATATAGCATGAGTTTAACATGTGTAATTAAAATCAAAATATTTTTAAAAGAAAAGCCTTATATATCTTTTTATTTTCTCTTTAAGGTAAGCATTTTTAAACCATTTTTTCCTTCAAGGGTAATTACAACCATTTTTAAAATGGTTAACTTTCTGGTTTCTTTCTTTCTTTCTTTCTTTCTTTCTTTCTTTCTTTCTTTCTTTCTTTCTTTCTTTCTTTCTTTCTTTTTTCTCTTTCTCCCTTCCTTCCTTCCTTCCTTCCATCCTTCCTTCCTTCCTTCCCTTCTTTTTTCAGCATGATGTAACTTGGTGCTTTCTTCTTTGTTATTATAATGACCTGACTTAAAAATTGCTCTCAAATTTATTTTCCAATAGTAAGTTTCCAAGACCTGTGCAGGTAGCATTCATTAAATCCAAAATTATTTTTTAAGTGTTGTGTTTCTTCTTTTACCATTCCAAATGTAAATATTCAAGTCATGTAAATATGTTAGATAATTATGTTTTTTAAAAGGTAAAACATCTATCAGAAGTACAAATCGATGTTAGTGTTTTGGTTTTTAAGGATATGGCATTTAAAGATGTGAACAAGGGTGCAATCTTTATAAAACAGGGCAGTTTTTCTCTTGCCAACCTCCTTATCTTTTCATGACAGTCACCCAGGCACTACAGTGACTAAAAAACATTTTAATGTAGGAAGTTACCTTCATTGCTGGTATTTCTGAAGGACTATAGTTTATAGAGTTAATTTTCGGAGAGAGGTATATTTAGTGTTAATTATTACATTTCCCATGGAAAATTCACTAGGTCAATACAAAAAAAATCAGAATAGCATGAGTTTCATAATGTGAATTAGTTTCATAGTGTTTGTGAGGGGAAATATTTTTATTGAATATTAACCAATAGGAGCATATTTCTTAGAGTAGTTTTATTGAATACCCACACAACGCTGTAAGTAAAATTAAACAAAGGTTGAACAAGAGCTCTGGCTTCAAGGAAATGTTAGTTTAATGAATGACAGAAAATTCTAATTCAAAGGAACTCACAGAAATAAAGGATGCTTTTTGCAAAGTTACTGAGAACAGTGTAAATATTTTAGAACAGGAGAGGAGTTAAATAAAGTACTGAAAAATTTCCATGATATACCACTTAAAATTTATATTTTCAAAAAGATTTGGTAGTGAAAACAAATGCTCACTATGTAAAACTGAGAAAAAGGTAGAATATAACATTAATCTATATATTTTTAATTATTTTTTATTTTTCAAAAGATTTTATTTATTATTTTTAGAGGGAGGGGAAGGGAGGGAGGCAGAGAGAGAGAAACATCCATGTATGGTTGCCTTTAACCTGCTTCCAGCTATAGACCTGGCTGGAGACCTGGCTTGCAACCTGGTTATGTGCCCTGGCTGGAAATCAGACCAGCGACTTTCGGTTTTGCAGGTTGGTGCTTATCCACTGAGCCACTAGCCAGGGCCAAAATTAATCTATCTTTTATAACATATACATGATGAACCTAATTTATGTGAAATATTAAGAAATATAAAATTATAAAGATTTTTCACAAAGATACTAAAAGCAATTCTTTCTGGATAGTAGGATTATGATTTTTTTCTTTTTGTACTCTGAAAAAGTTTCTTCACTGTATGTATTATTATTATTATTTTTAAAGATTTTATTCATTGTCTTCAGAGAGAAGGGAAGGGAGAGAGGCAGAGAGGGTGAGAAACATCAATGTATGGTTGCCTCTCACCTGCCTCCAGCCACAGACCTGGCTGGAGACCTGGCTTGCAAACTGGTTATGTGCCCTGGCTGGGAATTGAACCAGCGACCTTTGGGGTCGTAGGCTGGTGCCTTATCCACTGTGCCACCAGCCAGGGCTTTATATGTATTATTTTTATAATATAAAAAATTATTTTACTTTAAAGTAAATAATACATAAAGGTCATATAATGGTTTTAATTTATGTTAGAAAGTATTTACACCTTTTTTTTGCAGTTAAATCGAAATTTACAAACATTTTATTGTCAATATATTTTAGGAAAAAAGTAAAAACTTTCTGCCTAGTTTTAGATAAAAGCTTAATTTTGTCTTTGTCCTAAGCACTAACTCATAATATATAGGTGATGGACAGATGATAGGTGGCATGAATAAATGTGGCTCTACAAATCTCTTTAAAAAACTGGTTCTAGGCTCAGTACCATGACTAATTGATATAATTTATGGAGTACTTACTATGTGCCAGACATGGTGATAATTATGATTTGAATACTTTATCTTGATTCCTATAACAAACTCATGTGATCAGCATGATTATTTCCATTTTACAGACAAGTACCTGAGGCTCAGAAAGCTAATGATAATCCAAGGTCACAGGACTAGTTGACTGCAGAGGTAGGTTCTGAAACTAGATCTTTTAGATTTAATATCTGTTTTCTTCTGATTGCCAATTAATCAGTTGTTTGACCATATGGAAAAAGTACCTTCGAAAATGTAATTATTTTCTCAACTTTAAATTGAAGATCTTGGATCAGGCTGGAGGGAGCCCAAAGTCTTCCTGATAAAGAATTACTTTTAATATTTTTTGAAATCTGTGTTCATATTTGGGATAAACAAGATCGGGTCTAAGTTGCTGAGGGTAGAGACAGTTTGGGAATGAAAGAGATGTACCTTTTAAATTGTGGTAGATGGAAACTGGCTGTGTCTGGAATGTCTGGGCCTTCCAAGAGACTTAAAACAGTAAGAGTTGTGATTCTAAATGTAAATTTGTTTCCCAAAATATATGATAATTGGCCTTATAATTAAAAAAAATATGTGTAAGGTCAGTTTTAGAGAGAGTTTTATTAAATAGAATAAAACTGAAGTGCAAGGGTATGTTACAATTTGGTGAGGGTAGAATTACTTATTTGTTAGAAAACTACCAATACCTTTAAAGGAAACAATTGTCGGGTTAGAAAACAATTCATCATAGTGAACTGAAGTAATACAATGAAAGGAGAAATAATAGAATCCCATGATAGGAGCATGGACTCTATTTGAAAGTATTTTGCTGAGAGCACTCCGATACCAGGAACAGATGAAGTGAATGACCTCATGGGGCTTTTCTAATTTCTGTGATTCCATAACAGAGCACTCTGAAGGTACCTTGCTTATGACACTTCTGCATTTACATTTTACCACATAATGAACTGCTGAATGATTTTAGTCGAAATAGTTTCCCTGTTATTGAATGGAACAACCCCTATGTGCTCCACAAAGCTCGAAACCGGAACTTGACTGCAATGATTTTCTAAGTTCATTTCATAATCAGTGGTGCAATGCTTCATATTCATCTCCATAAATATGAAAGGTCTTGGTGACTCCGCATGTGACCAATATGATATGTCATTGAAATTAGGCAATTTAGTTTTGTAAAATGCAAAAAATGACCAGGAATGATATAGAAACTGTGGAGTGCAGACTTCCTTTTTATTAGTGCTGCCTCCACCCCTGCTTCTTCTACAGCACCCAATTTAGGACAAAGACAAAACAAAAGTGTATCTTGAATATGCATCACAGGTTCCAAAAATAAAAAGAAATTGGATTTGGATAGCACTTACTCAATAGACAGATATGATACATGGTAAGAAGGTGCACTGTCTGCCCTGTGATAGATTAAACTACTTTGTAGGAAAATTACTGTGAGCCAGTCACCACCACCACCGTGGCTAAATCTTTAATAAAATTCTCTTCCATATTCAGGAGTGAGGTATGAAGTACACAATAAGCAGAGTGAAGTAGAGTGCCATTTATCAAACACCGGCCAGGTCTGTAATCTTCTGCTTTATCCTTTCTTTGTACTTTATTTGTCTTTATTGTTGCAAGGAGGGATATTTACCCTGAGCCGTCGGCATGAAGCCCTGATAAACATCCTCCTCCTCTTCATTCCCTCTCTCTTACTCCTTCTTGTCAGCCTTGTCAGTGTAATTTGTTTTCTTCTAGGTGGTCCTTTGCTTGTTTGCTGTTCTTTTCTCTCTTCCTTTTCTCTGCTTTCTTTGCAACATGCGTTCACCAAAAGCTATGCCAAAGCTACAGAAAAGTACAATGGGAATGTTACCAGCTATCATGAAACACTCACTGTCCAGTATGCACGTGGTAATGCATTTGGGGAGACAGCAGTGTTAAAATGTTGTACACAGCCCCTGGGTGGCAGTGCACAGCCAGTTCTGATACCAACAAAAGCATTTTCAGAGTAGGGATTTATGTGGGTGTGTGTATGCATGATATAGATGATACGTGTGCTATGTGTGCTATATGTGTACATACACATATAAAAGTGTAGGATATATGCATATGATGCATGTGTGTATGTATGGAACATGTGTGTATATATTATAGGTATATGTGTGCACCTATATGTATGCATACTATATGCACGTCATATGATATATGCAGGTATGTGTATATAGTATGTGTGTGTATACATAGACATAAAATATGGTGAAAGGGTGCACTATATATGCATCACATGTTTATTCATCTACCCTAAAACTAACAAACTTAAAAGTAACTCTCTTTGAAACATACAAACTCTCAATCTAATTTATCCCATGTTTTTTAAGTAATGATAATATTGCTGAAGATAACTTGCATCTTTTTTGAAAGCTTATGCTAAAAAGGTTCTAGCTATACCAGCCACGTGAGGGTATCTGGATTATCTTTAGCATCGTGCAGATATGGGAACAGAGCAGTGGAGTGGTTCAGGGGACAGGAAGGGTATGGCTGGAGGTGTTTTGTGCCCTTCAATTTTCACACTGCTAGTCTGTGCAGCAGTCTTGGGGGTAAATTATTTTTAGTACTATTATAACCCTTTTTTATTGTTTGAATAGCAGTTTTATGACAAAACATTTATATTCAGACTGCTTTTGTACTTGACTGAAAGAGAGCAATCATGGAGAGTGACAAGGCAGCGATGGTAATGATAACTGCATTTATAAAGACGTACAGAATTTAAACGAGTGTGCTTTAAAATACACTGACTGTAGTTCTCTACCTGAACCTGGAGAAGAGGTGGGCATGGTTCTTGTGGCAGGGATGTCTGTTATTTGGGAGCAGATGGCTGTGTGTATGGAAGTGTGTGTGTTCCTTTGTCATTATTCCTTCCTTTTAGTTAAATGTACTTGCATAGATGTAGAGATAGCAATAGAAATATTCTATATTAAGATTGATTGTTATCATAAATTTGTCAGATTATGATAAGTACAACTGTATTTCTGAATAAGCTTTCAACTCAAGTATTAGTTCTCAGAAAAATTGTGATTATTTGCTCTTATCTAGCATTGGTCTATTTCCCTATCTCCTGAGAAACAACTTCTCATGAAAAATTGATAATTTACTCTGTGAAAGAGAGGATGAAGGTGCGGCAGAGGAATCCTGCATCTCAAAACATAATTCAATAACAAGAGGTCATTCTGTCTACTTGATACAAATGTTCCCCATATATGTTTACAGTTTCATCAGATTTCCTTGTTCTTAATGTTATGACCATAAGTGAAAACTAAGCTTCTTCTGAGCCAGTTGCATTCCTTTGTTTTTTAAAAATATTCTATATCATTAATATAATGGCTGTAACATAATAAAAAGGGTTGACATTGTGCAATTGCCTGGTACTGTACATGAAACTAAAACTATATGATGTGGGATAGAAATAGTTTCTTCCCCTCACACGGTATCCCTAAGGTCTCTTAAAATCAGCTATACATAGTTGAAGTCTATATTTTGTCTTCCTTTGCTCCTTCTTTTCTTCAGCGAAGTTAATAACTTCTTCATGAAGGAAAAATCAATTTATTTATGTCCCATTTTGCTTCAAAAAGAAATTAAGGTAGCTTACAAAGATAACATAAATTTACAACTAAGTGAGAAATATGAAGCCAAGGAGACACCAGAGGAAGGAAGGCAGAACATGGAGTGTAACTATGAAACCAAAAGCCCACTGTGAAACCCTTTGTACTGGCTTGTCATGGAGAGCACATTTAGTCCTAAACTCTCTAATAGCCAACACAAAGATGGAAGCTAATTCCAAGATGCAATTTAAGAGAATAAACTAATTCTTGAGAAGATGTGGAAAGTACAGAGGCTTTTGGGGAAATCTGTCTTCTGGGTCTTCACAGAAAGAACTTCCTATAGTTCAGGGAAGTGTGTTCTTCCCTGACCTGTAGACTGTGGGGAACATACACATTAGTATAATGAGAACTAGTTATATGTTATGTAACATCCTGGTAAAGCAAGTCAGTGAAAATAAGTGTAAAGTTGTTTTTTTCATTCAATAATCATCTATTGAATATCTTCTATATATCAACTGGCAGTGCAACAGGTGGAAAATGGTATCAAGCAAGAGATGTAACCCTACCCTCAGCATACTTACAATCTTTCTCTGGAAGTTGACATTGACAAATGAGATATATATACATTCCTGTGTTTGTAAGAATGACCTTGTTTATTTTTTTAGCTCCATATAATGTGTTCCTTTTTTGGAACTGTTTATGAAAACAATGGGGAAGAAGGAGAAAGATGTCTAGTAAAAGGATTATGAATATTATGCAAAATATTATGAGAAAATGATGGAGGGAAAAAAAACCCTAGCAGTTTCTGGCTTGATGGCAAAATAGAAAGAATACCTAGTCATTGGTTACCATTTTCGGATAATCAGGCCACACAACTTATCAGAAAGACAATAGTTCCTTAGCAAGAGTTCTTTTTTCACCAACATGAGAGGGATCAGGCAACTTCACCCCAAAAAAGTAATTCCCAAGACTGACATTACTCTTTTGATCAGCACCCTTCCTTTACTGCTTCACCAGCACACAGAGGCCCTACAAGCCTGTTAATTACCCCCATCCGTTTTTTTTTTTTTTTTTACTACATTCTCCTATCTTCTTAGTTTCAAAGTAATGGAATACAGAAATATCTTTACTACTATTGACTTGAGTTTAGAGATGTTCAGAAGAATGTGGAATGGTATCAGCTTTAAAGTAGATACGTCTGGCCCTGGCTGGTAGCACAGTGGTTAAGGCGCCGGCCTGCGAACCCAAAGGTCGCAGGTTCGATTCCCCAGCCAGGGCACATAACCAGGTTGCAAACCAGGTCTCCAGTCAGGTCTATAGCTGGAGGCAGGTGAAAGGCAACCATACATTGATGTCTGTCTCCCTCTCTGCCTCTCTAAAAATAATGAAATAAAGTCTTTAAAAAAAAAAAATAAAGTAGATACGTCTTTCAGAAACGGGGATAAGTGGTTGTTTCATCTCTTTTCCGAAATCCAGAAATTTCATGACCTTTAGAATATCCCTTTAAAAAAAAGTCTTCATACTACTCTTTATCTCCGCTCACTCCTCTCCCTTACCCTTGGCCACCTACAGCTTAAAGCTGTATGAGAAACAGGGGATATGTCCACCCATTCTTTTCCTATCAGAGAAATACAGGGCACAGAAATGTTAGCATTCTTCTTTACAGACTCATTCTGGGAGATGCAGTTCATTTGGTTCTGCCTGTTCATTGAAAAACAAACGAAAACATTTTCCCGTGGGCTGTTCTATTTAATGTTTATTGTCAAACTGTGTCTTTCTTGGGGCTTAAAAACAGTGGTAAGAAGTTCATTCAATTCTTTTTTTTTGGAAATACATCAAGACTAACTAAAGATGAACATGCAGAATATTAAGCAAAAACCTACAGCTCCTCCTATTGTTGCTTAGCAGCTATTGAATGCACGATAGCAATCCTTCAGTTTTTAAAGCACGTTGATTCCTTTTATTAGGTAAAAACTTTGTTAAAGAATTAGCTTCCTGAGTCTGTGATTGTGACAGCAACACTTTCACAACCATTTTGCCCTTCATATTAAGAAAAGCATGCTTGTTCCTGTCACAGGCACACTAGCCAACAGGGACCCACTAAATGTAGGTCCTGTTGACATTTTTTTTTTTTTTTTTAATTTTAGACAAACTTGTAAGAACTTGAGGTCTCACAGTAGGAACTCCTTGAAGTTGGCCACTTCAAGGAGAATGTCCACACGTACATTCTGATGCTTTCCCAACCTTCTGGATATGAAGGTAGACAATGTTATTATCAGGGGTTCAGAAATACTAAGTTTTGTTAGAGACTGCACTGCAGGATGGCTTATGGTTGTATGCCAAACACTGGACCATTCCAAATTAATTCTTTATGGCCTTTGGTTTCTTAGCCTATATGAAACTATGTGTACAATGAGCAAATGGAGTCACAGTTACCTGGATCTTAAGTCAGTTCTTAAAAATGAAAGATGGTTCTACTCTATGGCATAATATGGTTCCTTTGAACATTTGAGATTCTGGTCTAAACTCATGCATAATTAGTTATACTGTAGAGCTAAATAGGTTTTCTTCTAGGTGGCAGGTTCCTTTCAGGCACATAATGAGAGAAAAATATATTTGTTCTTTCAAATCCTTTTGTTTCCTCTTTAGTTTTCTTGCAAAAGCTTTTTTACATAGTAGAATATATTCCTGCTAGAGACTGTTAGGAAGACTTAAGTGTAACCATGTTAGGCCACTGAGAAATGATAAACATACATTAGATATAAGAAAAGGGAAAACATCAAATGAGAAATAAAAAGAAAGGAAAAAGAATGAATAAAGTGGTAAGGAGGCAAAGGAGAGAAAGAAGAAATTGCTTCCAATCTTAATTAAAAAGCCAAAGTCTCAATATAGCATTGCATTTCCAAAAAGATTAATTTCTCCATAGACATACATTTCAATTTTTGATAAAGGAGGACATATTAGAAATTTTGAAAGATTTGTCTGTCATATAGGAAATGTTACCTTACATAATGGGATTTGGTTACTTTTTATTCAAAATAAGATGTTCATAAAATAAATGATTGGGTACATCACTTTAAGTAGAAAAAGTCATTTTTTTGAGAAGCAGTAGTTATTATATTTAGACATCCTTTTCATTCCTAAAAAATTATAATTGTGATGATGTAGTAGATAGGTTACATGGATAAGAATTGAAGAGTGCAGAAATTTCAAGGATAAAATTCTCCTCCCCTACCTTTTTTTTTTTTTATAAAGATACTAAAAGTTTTGTGGCCAGAAAGATAGTTCTTAAACATCAACTCAGTTGCTAAATAAAAACAGTATTTTAAGCTCAGAAAAGCAAATTCCTTAACAGGATATGGAATTACCAAGTAGCAGGTAAGCATTGATATTACATACAATATGCATCAGTTTCTCTTGTTGCTCCTGTCTTGTTTTTGTTAGTATGATACTGCATGCTCATTTTGTGTACTGCTTTTCATGCATGTATTTGGGGCATGATTTCAGCATCCAAGAGGTGGTACTGTGATAAGTAACATGGCAGCAAGCTATCTGATCTCCAGGGGTATCCTGTGTTTGTATAAATGCTACATTAAAATTTTTGATACCAATAGTTTTGTTAGATTAATTTGTCCACTGCATGTAATTCCCTAGCAACACCAATTCAGGGTGGCTGTCTTGTGGGGCTTCATAATGAGAGTACTCCATTGTGACTCTCAAAAAGTCACACTATTCTACAAAGATTTAATGTAGTGAACTTTCCCTTTCCTCTTAAGTATGATATTTAGGTAGAGGTACTAATGGTTATGATAAGATTGGTGAAAGTTTAGTAATACATACTCACTGATATTTAACCCAAATAGAACTTTAATGAAAGAATCTTAAGAAGTGGCAGGTTTTTTTTTTTTAAGCCACTACATTTTGGGATTGTGTGTTACATGGAAATAAATAACTGAAATAGTAAAAAATATATGCCTTTAAGTTGCTAAATATCCGTTGAGGTCTTCTGCTCATTTTTTAATTGGATTTTTTGTATTAAGTTGCATTAGTTCCTTGTAAATTTTGGATATGACCTCTTATTGTATGCATCTTTTGTGAATATCTTTTCCATTCAATAGGTTGTCTTTTCATTTTGTTGATGGTTTCCTTTGCTATGTAAAACCTTTTTAGTTTGATGTAGTTCTATTTATTTTATCTTTTGTTTTTCTTTAGTGAGGAGACACATCAAAAAAGAGCTATGTCAAGGAGTTTACTGCCTGTGTTTTCCCCCAGAAGTCTTATGGTTTCAGTTCTTACATTTAATCCATTCTGAGTTTATTTTTACATATGTGTAAGAAAGTGGTCTAATTATATTTTTTACTTGTAACTATTCAGTTTTCCCAACATCACTTATTGAAGAGACTATCTTTAAAAAAAAAACCATTTTATTTATCATGCTGTTACAGTTGTCCCAAATTATTCTCCCTTTGCTCCCCTCCACCCAAGCCCCTTATTCCCTCCCACAATCCCACCCCCATTTAGTTCATTCCCATGGGTTGTGCATATAAGTTCTCTGATTTTACCCTTTCCTCTATTATTCTTAACTTCCCCTGTCTATCTTGTACCCACCAACTATGTTTCCTATTTCCTGTATCATTTTCCTATTTTGCTCCCTTCCCCCTCCCAGCTGATAACCCTCCCAACGATCCCCATACTTGTGTTTCTGGTCCTATTTTGGTTCTTGAAAACAATTGTCTTTACACCATTGCATATTCCTGCTGTTTTTTTTTTTTTTTTGTTTTGTTTGTTTGTTTTTGCCATAGATTAATTGACCATATAAATGAGGATTTATTTCTGAGCTCTCTATTCCATTGATGTATATACTGCTTTTATGTCAGTGCCATCTGATTTGATTATTGTGGCTTTATAATATGGTTTGAAATCAAGGGGCATATTACCTTCCACTTTGTTTTTTCTTTAGGTTTCTTTGGCTATTTGGGGTTTGTGTTCTCATATAAATTTAGGTTTAATAGTTCTAGTTCTGAGAGAATGCTGCTGGTATTTTAATAGGGATTGCATTGAATCAGTATGTTGATTTAGGTAGTCAGAATGTTTTGTTTTTTTTTTAAAGATTTTATTTATTATTTTTAGAGAAGGGGTAAGGAGAGAGGCAGAGAGAAAGAGAGAGACTTCAATGTATGGTTGCCCTTCACCTGCCTCCAGCTACAGACCTGTCTGGAGACCTGGCTTGCAACCTAGTTATGTGCCCTGGCTGGGGAATCGAACCAGCGACCTTTGGGTTCGCAGGCCGGCACCCTATCCACTGTGCTACCAGCCAGGGCGGTAGTCAGAATGTTTTAACGATATTAATCCTTCCAATTCATAAGCATGGTATATCCTTCTGCTTATTTGTAGAATTGGCAGTATTCTTTAAAGTCATTTACTCTCATTCTCATATTGTAGGGTTGAAATAATAAAGCTTAAAATGGAATATTCAAGATCCAAGTTTTAGAAGAATAAATAGTAGAAATCTTATCTTAAAAACTAAACATTTTTCCCTTTTCTTTTTGGGCTTTGGGATCTTCAGTGATATGATTCCCCCCCCACCCCCACTACTTATATATCAATATTACTTTATTGAGTTAAGATTGAGTAAAAACATAAAGATCATGATTCCCTTAAGCACAAAATTATTATCTAACCACCTATATAATTAACTCTGTGTGTATTTTGGTTCATCTGTAATATTTAATCAGGAGGTGATTCCTAAAAATGCACTTTTGTTTATTTTTGCCTATTTTAGATTTATAGCATTGTAAAGATGAAAATGAATGCATAATGCATTACTCAATTCAACTTTCTTATTTTATAAATAAGGAAACTGAGACCCAGAGAGACTTTACCACTTACCCCAGGTTCACAATCAATTAATAACTGAGTGGAGACTAAAATCCAAATCTTGGGACACAGTTTATTTCCTTTCAACCTCTTCTACATTACATTTATTTCACTTATATATTATAAAAAATTAAATTTGATACATTTCAAGCATGGAAAACAGATAGAAGAGTATAATTAATATCCATGAATCCTACACTAGGGTTTTTTAAATCATACTTGCTCTATTTGTTCGGAACATTTTTTCTCTTTATTATAAACAATAAAGCTGATATTTAGCTCTCTGTGTATCCCTCTCCCTCTTCTCTCTTTCTGTTTTTATTTTAATATGTAATTTTCCAATTTTTGCTTAGAAAAAATTTAAATATATTAAAAATTGGAAGATACTTACTTGCAGTGATCATCATTGAACTACCATGTAGAGTCAGTTATTAAAATTTTATCATATTGTTTTGTTTCATATCTCTCCATGTTCTTATATTCTTCAATTGATTTTTTGATGCATTTCAAATGAAAATGCGGGCATCAGTATGCCTTTCCTTAAACACCTAACATGTACTTGTATATATTGTAAAGTGTTGAATACTTGTTTACATTTTTCTTTTGATGTAAGGTTGTTATACAATGAAAAGCATGATTCTTAAGTGTACTTTTATTTAGTTTTGAAAATGACATCTAGTTGTGCAACCATTACCATGATCATACTATAGAACACTAATATCACCTCAAAAATTCCCATTCATTTTTTTAGTCTCTGACCCACCACACTTTAGAAATGACTACTATTCTGATATTTTCCATTGCAGATTAGTTGATTAGTTTTATCTGTTTTAGTAATGAAATATAGTGGAATCACACAGTATACCCTGTTTTGTGCAAAACTTTCACTCTGCATAATGTTTTTGAGATGTATCCATACTGTTGAATGTAGAATGTGTCAATAGTTAGTTCCTGTTTATTGCCAATAGTATTCCATTGCATGGATGAATCTTGGTTTGTCTACTCACTCCCCTTTGACAGAATATAGGCCTTCTAGTTTTTGTCTATTATAAATAAAGCTGCTCTAATAGCCACTCCAGCTTGGTTGTACTTATAGTTTCAATGATATATCTTTTCTTATCCATTTAATTTTCAAGTATCTGTAGCTTAATATTTAAAATATAACTCATATAAACAGCATAGGTTTGGGTTTTGCTTTTTAAAAAAAACTACTCTGAAAAAAAATCCATTCTCACAATCTCTACTTTTTAATTGAAATTATTATTATTTTTATCCTTATTTGAAAACATTTTTTTATTCCTTAGAGAGAGAGAAACTGAGGAGAGAGAGAGAAATCTACTGGACACTCTGACTGGGGGGTCAAACCTGGACCTCAAACCTGCAACCTGTTACATGCCCTTACCAGAAATCAAACCTGAGACCTTTCGATCTACCTGATAATGCTCCAACCAACAGAGCCACACTGGCCAGGGCTATTTTAAATTATTAGCCCATTTATATTTAATGTAATTATTGATGTGTGTAGATTTAGGTCATCATTTTTAAAATTTGTTTTCTGTTTCTCCCCTCTATTTTTTATTCCTCTGCTCCTCCTCTGCTGTCTTATTTTGGAATATAGAAATGTTTCTTAGAATTTTTAGAATTTTACTCATATATTTTTAATAATTACGCTAGGGATTATAATATATATCATTAATATTTTTACAGTTTAATTAGTATTAATACTGTATCACTCTAGGTAAAGTGTAGAAACTTTGCAACTATATAGGCCTATATACTTACCACTCTCTCTATAGTGCATATACAATTTTTTCCTTTATACTGTTTGATTTCTAAAAGTGGAAAAGTTTAATTCAAGATCATTTTTTAAAGCTCTTAAATTTGTTTAAAGAAAAAATGTGGAGGGTAAGAAGAAGCTATGAAGGTAATGATAAAAATAAAAAAAGAATTAGCCCTGGCTGGTGTGACTTAGTGGATTGAGAGTCAGCCTGTGAACCAACCAAACAATCATTGGTTCAATTCTCAGTCAGGGCACATGCCTGGGTTAAGGGCCAGGTCAGGCAACCACACATTGATATTTCCTTCTCTTTCTCCCTCCCTTCCCTTCTCTCTAAAAATAAATAGATACAATCTTTAAAAATATATAAATAAAATAAGAAAACAATTAAGTAGCATAAAATTTTAATAATTTACAATAACAATACAATAATAAATAACCTATAATAGTAAAAATTAAGAAAAATATTTTTTAAAAACTTGGAAAATTTATGAAGTGAGAGACAGAAACATATTTAAGTGTATAATCTTAATTCTAATATTTTAAAAAATGCAAAAGAGGCCCTGACCAGGTAGCTGATTTTGTTAGAGCATTGTCCCAATACACAGAAGTTGCAGGTTCTATTCTCTATTCAGGGCACACACAAGAATCAACCAGTGAATACACAAATAAGTGGAACAACAAATGGATGTTTCTGTGTCCCTCCCTCCCTTCCTCTCTCTTGATAAAAAAAATCAACAAATAAAATATAATGCCTAAACTGCTCCCCAGGGACACAGACAAGAACCTAGTATAAAGGAACCATGGACATGGACAACAGGTGGGATTGACTTTGGGGGGAATGGGTGGGTGGGGAGGGGGACAGAGGGGAGCAAAAAGGGGATGGATATAATACAACAACAATAAAATTAAAAAATATATGCAATGCAAAATGACACAATCATTTTGATTAACTGGCTTGGTAAAAAGATAATCAATCAGATATCAAAAAAATGTTTTCAAATGCTGCATTAAGATTCTTTTTTTCTAGCATGTAGGACTGAGCCCAGGAGGAGACTCAAGCCCATCATATACTTATTTGCCCAATGGTATTGTAACTTCACAGACAGGGGAGGAACACAGGACAGGCCTTGTCCTTTGGGGACCTGGCACTGATGATGCTTATTCTATGACTGGGTCAGTTGGTAGAACTAAAATGAACCGGTAGTGGCACTTTAGTTATGTAGGTAGGGAAACAGCAGTGGGTTCATCCACTTTATTCAATTCTTCTTGTGAAGTCAGAAGTTGACTGGCCTTGTGTTAGAAAAATCAATAAGGCATTTATAAACCTTCATGAAAGAAAAGATTTTTGAAAGGGGAATATGTCAGTTGCATGGAGAGATGACCCTGTGTGAAGGTGGAGAGGGTTAGAGTAAGCGGATTAAGCAGCGGCGACTACAGGGAAAACACACCGGTGTTTTTTATTTGTTAGTGTTCCTGTAGTGAGCACTGGAGAAAAGCCAGGTTTGGCAGATGACCACACGCACGCACGTGGCCCTGGGAAGTTGCTGGAGTGTACTTCGCTGACAGAGTCTGTGAGAGGGTGGCTGATGATCTTTTTGTTTCTTAAGGGAAGATGAATATAGTCTTTCAAGATAGGATAAATGATATTTATGTAGCTTCAGACTTCCTGCTCACATATAAGGTGATCGGTGTCTTTTTCTCTTTAAAATTCCTGCCCACCCAAATTTACTGGTAAGGCCTAGATTTGAATGGTTTAGCCCCACGCCTCTCTTTTTTTGGCGCTGCTCTCACTTCCATGTGATTATTTAGGGTGAGTCTAATTGTCATAGACAAGTTAGCTTATCAAATACAGATCATGACTCCTGTATTTTAACTTTGATACAAATTTGGCTAGTATTTTAACTGATGTGCAGTTGCACAATTTTAGTTTTCATAATGATATAAAGACATAGATTCCAGTGAAATAAATCATTAGATTCATAAAGATGATATTGTATAACAGATTGTAGATACAGTTTTTTTTTAATGAATGCATGCTCCTCTATTGAAAAATGTTTAGCCTTATAAAAATTGAGGAATCTGTTTTCTCCAAGTACCAACATTTTGGTATGATGGGCCTCGAGGCTAAATCTGACTATATGCCCCTCAAAACTTGCTTGTTGTAGGTTATGTGATTTTCACCGCCAAAGCTGCCTTTTAATTTGTAAATGTGAAATGGGCTGGATCAAAGTCTTAGAGGATTCAAGGTATCTAATCCAATTTGATATACAGCAAAATACAATCTGAAATCTAAATAGTTCCAAACTCAAGAAGCTGCTTTCTGATCTACCTTTTCAATCATCACCAAGTGTGACTCCTGCTGTAATTCTCTCTTCCCAAGATAGTCATCTCTTCGATGTATCTCTTTGGCAACCTTAAAAAATACTACCCTTGTATTGGTTCATTTGATTTAGTGGTCTGGAAATTTGAAAATGAGGTTGTCTGTTAAAGGTGACCCCCTGCACTGGCTCTGGCAGCATGGGGTGTACCCGAGTAGGGAGCAACCATGGCAGGAAGTGCCCTGAGAGAGCAGTGGTGTCAGTTTGATTGTGCAGAGCAGCAAAGGCTGATTTCCTTACAAGGAAGTTCTTCTGCCCCAGGCGTCTTCCTCTGACTGTCATGCCAGGAAGGCACAGGATTGCTAGGCAGTCTCCAAGTTTCCACCTTCTGAAAAACAACAGAAGGGTAACTGGCTTGAGGTCACTCTGTGAGCCATGAGCAAAGCTGGGGTTAAGTTCCCAGTCTTCTTAAGCCCAGCCTGGTAAAAGACCAAATATATAGGCTGTTGCTCCATCAGCATTTCTAATGCTTGGGAGCAAGGTCATTAAAACAGCTCCAAACAAATTAAACCAGGTGTATACCCAGCTTCTTTCTTCCTTTTTCACTTTGTTTTAATGTTGTAGATTGATCATGCATCACTTACTGTACAAATCTGCAAGGATGTTTCCTGATTATACTGCCTACTTCTCTGTGTATCCTCCTTGTATCAAATGATAATCTTCCCACGTTTCATCACAGTTTATTGTTAAAATGTGAAATCTGAAATTAAAATGTTATAAGATTTACCTTGACTTTTAGAGAAGGAATTCTTTTTCTTCTTAATGATTATTCTGATTCCATATGTGAGTTGCCATGTTTAAGTAGCAGCTACTCTTTGACTTTATGTGGGGGGTAAGGGAAATCACATATAATTGATCTGCACACACAAAAAAAGTGACTTTAGTTAACAAGTTTAAACTATTGAATTGAAAACAAAGTCTTATCCAAAGGCACTTTTTATCCAAAACTCACCACTGAATTTAAGTACTTCCTCTGACCAATTGCCAAAATGAATAGAATAAAGGCATAAGAGATATAAAAAGATAAAGGGAGGGATGGAGAGAGAGAAGAAGGGAGGAGAAGGGAGAGGGAGAGGAAGAGGAAGAGATAGTGGAAGACTATAGTTTAAAACATGGAATTAGTTTTATAAACAACTTGGAAAGATGGGTATTAGCCTGAATTGTAATGACAGCCTTTTGAATTTGTGGTTTGTAATTTTTTTTAAATTTCTTGTTTCAGGAGCTGGACTCTGAATAGATTTAATAATGTTATGAGCTCTCAGAAACATGCTTATTCACCCATCAAATACAATTTTTAAAGACAATTTTAGGTAGTTTCTGAACTCCCTTAAAACCCATTCAAGACCATAGGTTAAAGAATCTTATACTTAGTTAAAGCACCTATGAAAAATCTAGATGAAAAATTCAAAAGTGAAATGTTTCTAAATAATATTGAACTTAAACTAAGGAATTTTAGCTAAACTATGGGCTTCTGACTCACCTTCCTATGTTTCATTTTACTAATCCTAACAGGTACCAGCTCTCACTTTTGAAATCCCCAGTCATCTTATGCTGTTCCTCTATAAAACATTGCTATTAATGTATCAGAATCATATAGAATTAAACAATGAAAATATTTTGAGAAATAACTTTGAATTTATAATGCAGTAGTTAGTCATGAGGATAAATTTTAAGCCATTCTCATAACGTAAAACTACTATTGAAAATTTCTCCCCCAGATCTGCAATTATTCTCAATAGTTAATGTAAATATTTAAGGCATTCTTGTAAAAAAGGAACATTTTCTTTATATGTGACCTAAATTCTTCATACTTCATATTAAATAGTTATTTTTTTTAATCATCACTGGGTATTGAACACAGCTGGTCAAGAACTTCCATGTAATAGTGCTCAGAGAGGTACCTTATTTTTTTAATCAACTAAAATATGTAGATAATAGGTTGTTTTGATTGTATATTTAGTCTTGATCAGCTCCTGAAAGATTTTGCTGTGATTTCAACTCCTTGAATTTCAGCTTACGAACCAGAGTTTCTTGGGAACAAGCAAAACATGTTAAAATAGCAATTACTCTCGTAATTGCAAATAGCTGAAAGTTCTTGGATTTTTGATGTTCTTATTCTAGGTTTGATTTTCAATATGTTTTTGATTGCCTCCCTCAAATTTCTTTGCATTTTCTTGTAGTTTTATTTTTTTTTTAAATTGTGTTTATAGTTTTAAGCTCATCAGGAAAAGAAAATGGAAGTCAGTAGATGAAACAGAAAGAGGGTAAAAGGAAAAATTTTCAATCTCTTAAGGTGTCATGTCCTTTTTAAAGAACTCTTTTTAAATTAGAGTACTGTATTTTCTTGATAATGTTTTCTCAATGAGTATGTTAGTTAAATTGTCTTGTGGATTCTTCCTAAAATCAGTCGGAGTTATAAAGAGGCTACACTTTCATTAGTGAAAAGAATGGGTTTGTTTTTTGCTCCCCACCCTACCACTTTCCTTTCTAAAAATGGCTGGAAGGTTTCCATATGTCCATGATATCCTTGTTACTGAGCAGCTGATCCTTTCAAATGTAATACACAATACAAACTGTTCCTCAGTGGGAGGCGGGGCCTCAGTATCTCTGTGGGTTACTCAGGGTGGCATATGCTGTATTCAAAGGGTCCCTCTCATTCCTTTTCTTTTTCCTAATCTTATATTGACTTCATATCATTTGATACAATTCCCTTTCCTTGCAACAGTGTGTGTTTAATTCAAGGAGACCTTTAAAATTGCTTTGGCAAAATATTAATTAAAAATAGGAGTTCATTGAGTTATTTATGTGCATTTCTTTTCTCAGAAATTATTTTCACATTTCATATTCGTTGTTGCAGCAGATCACAGAGAATCGTAGTCTCACAAGCACGCATGATAAACGTAATGCCACAATATTAGAAATCAATAGTGTGCTTTACGGTATACTGTACCTAAAATATACAATAGGGTGACTTACATAAATCACTTATCCCCAGTCATGATTGATGACCTCATAACTCATGAGTGACGGGGCAAAGCAGAGCCCCAAACGAGTTATGAAATGTCATCAATAACAAGTGGAAACAAATGATTTATCCAGTGTCACAGCCCATTGTATGTTCAGTTTATGCAACAGCAGTTAATGATAGAAATGCCCCAAATAGGTGCAGCTTGTGTTTTATCCGTTATATATGCACTTACACTTCTAACACTGTTTTACACTAGGTTAGTGCTTATTGGCCATGAAGAAAATGATCAAGGTTGAAATAGGAATTGTGGGGTGATAGAGAGGAAATAATCTTTATATATATATTGGAATCTCTTTTTTCTTGGCTGAGTTTTTTCTTTGTATTTCTTTTTAAAGTATGTTACCCTTTTCTGGCAAGGAATATATAGAAGACAATATCTGCAGCTATGTAATTAAAATTGTTTCCTTTCAATTGATATTCTAGAAGAGAGAAAAGTTACCATGATTTTTAATGTTAAAGGATGTATTATGACTTTAACACTAATTTTTTCCCATGTGATTTTTTTTTTAGTATGTAGCTTAGGATGAAAGAGTCTTATATTCCCATATTCAAATGCAGTATGAATCTGACCATTAAGCAATTTTTATTTTTCAGCTTCATCCCATGAATGCTATGTGTATTTATTTTTCTTTTTTTTTAATTTTAATTTTATTGTTGTTGTATTACATCCATCCCCTTTATACTCCCCTCTGTCCCCTTCCCCACCCACCCACTCCCCCACAAAGTCAATCCCACTTGTCCATGTCCATGGTTCTTCCATACTAGTTCCTTAGCTATGCATATTTAATAGTCTTGCATGTTTCATACTGAAATTGTATGTACAACATGAAAGTGCATTTATTTCTCATTGCACACTTAGAGATGTGTTTCACTGAGGTGGTTGTTGGAAGCTTCCATTTAAATTTAGTTTTCTGAGGCTCAATATCAGACTCAAAAATAAGATGAACTTTTGGGAAAAATACCATTTAAAAGAGAATGTTAGGTTTATTTTTTTGAACTGAAATGAAAGTCTGTCCTTTACGCCACTATTTATAATGCTGAGTCACTAAGAACCCAGGAATCTGGTTAGACAGAAGTTTATGAAGTGTGCTTAAGGTCCCATAAAAATGGGCATTATGCTGGGCTGATGGTCATACAAACTTAAGCAAATCTATCTTCCTTTTTTATTGATTTGTTATTGTTGTATTACAGTTGTTTCATCCGGCCCCCCCCCCATTATTCTTCCCTCTCCCCCCTCCCTGAGTCAGTCCCCACTTCCTTGTTCATGTCCATAGATCTTTCACATTAGCTTCTCATCTAAACCCCATCTCTTCTCTCCCCCTGCCTCTCTTAACAAATCTAGCTACTACTTGAAATGAACAATGGGGAGATAAGGGGGTGATAAGTTTGTAAGCATTGTATAAAGATAAATGTGTGTGAACTCGACATGCACCTCCCTTTTGATTCCCCTAGAATTAGCTCCAAAATATACTCTGAATCTACCTATTTTTTCAGATATCCACTGTCATCATTATTCTCTTAGCAAACATCCTTTCTCCCTGAATCATCTACTGTGGAAGGTTCCAAACTTGATTTTCTATTTCTTCTTCTCCCTCATCAACATATTCTGCGTAGCATAGACTGCAATCTTCTAAAAATGTAGTACTCCCTGCTACAGCTCTTTAGTGCCTATAATACATTTAGGATAAGTCTAAAACCTTCTAACTAGGTCTATAATTGGCTCCCGTATAACCTTGTCCTTGTATAACTTTCCAGCCTCATCATGATCCATTTTACCTTTCACTTTAGCCATGTGTCCTTTGTACATATCCCCACAGACACCAAGCTCTGTACTGCTTTGGGCCTTTTCCTGTCCTATTTCCTCTGATTCAAGTTTGTCTCTACTTGGCTATACCCTGGTCATAATTCAGGTTTCTCCAAAAATGACTTTCTCAAGGAACTCTTCCCTGAATCCTGACCTAAATCAGGCCCCAATGTAATCTGGTTTACTTTACCTTCACAATGTCCATGGCAAGTTTCATTGTGATTATTTGTTCAATGCATGTCTCTGCATATAAGCTTTCAGCTCTATGAAGGAGGGCACGTAGTGAGTCTCACCCCTTTCTTCTCCCTATTGTCCAGTACAGTGCCTGGTACCTAATAAACCCTAAATACATCTTTTTGGAGTTTGAAGGTTATGCAGCAGAAAAATTACCAACTTCCTTTGAATCATTTCTCATTCATTATTTACCCATCGCAAAACCCAATACTGTGGAGTTTTACTGAAGAATTTGAGAAAATATTTTTTTTCATTGGAAAACTGATTCTAAAATCAATTCAAGTATTTATTGAATATATATAGGTAAAAGAGAGGCAGAACTATCTGTGGCAGTTTACTTGATATTGGTGAATTTGAACCTCAGTTTTAAAAATGTGAGGATAAGATTAGCAATGAAAACAGAATGAACATTGTTATTTTCCTTGTACTGTGCATACAATCATGAAGGTACAATAACACTAAGTTTCTACTTTTCTATGAACTTGAATTGTGTTCCTCCAGAATGCTTATGTTGAAACCTTAAGCCCTAATAAGACAATATTTGACAATGAGGCCTTTGTGATATATTTAGGTTTAGATGAGGTTATCAGTGTGTGGTCCTCATGATGGGATTTGTACTTTTAAAGGAAGAAATTTTAGAGAGATCTAGAGATTCTAGAGGTTCTAGAGAGTTCTCCATAAGCTGTTTGGGTTTTTTCATAATATGGCAGCTGGATCCCTCAAATCAAGTTATACAAGAGAAGCCATAATTTCTTTTATAACAGCCATGGAAGTGACATTGTACTGGCCAAACAGACTAACCCTGACATGGTGTGGGAGGTTGTTACATAGTCTTTGAATACCAGGAGGCAGAGGTCATTTGGGACCATCTTGCAAGGTGGTTATCACACATGACTGAAAATAGCTCTCACTTGAATCAGGAAACAATTGTTGGGATGTGGGCAGCTTCCAAGAATGTCTATGTTCTCTTTCATGAAGGAACTGGGCACATAACTACAGAATGACTTTTTAGACACTCTGAACTGAAGGCAAGGTGAGCTTGAACCAGAACTTCATCTATCAGATGACTATAATGAGCCTCTTCTCTGATTAGAGGATGACAGTGGGTCCCCACAAATTAATTTATCTCAGAGCCCATGTTGAAAATCTTCAAAAAGTCTGAGTGTTTCTCTTTGCTCAGTGTATACTCACTCCAGTAAGTGGCTGCAGTTTTTTGGAGGACAGCTGGGAGGTAATATCATTGTAGGTTCTTTCACGTATGTCTGGCCTTCTAAGTGAGAGACTGGTTTTCTGTTAGGGTGACTCAAGGCAGGCCTCCGTTCACCATGCCTAGAAGTTTTTATTAAACAGATTAAGTGAGACTGCTCATTTATTTTGCTCATAAGGGCCCTCTGGTCAATTAATCATTGTCAAAGTTCATTCTGGTAGTCCATTGTCCTAATACCTATTATGGTAACTGTTTCCTCTTTGCCTCTTATAGTCTCCACCACACTTGGATCTTATCATGCCCACTGACATGAAGAAACTAACTTCAACAGCAACACATACCACCTTTCTTTATGCCTTCAGAGGACGTTATTATAATGTTGTCTAAGGATATTGATGTTCCTTTGACAACTCATGTGTTAATGTATTTATGAAGGGAGCATGCCTTGGTCTAGGAGAAATAGTTGGGGGTAGTTGCATGTGCTAGAATCCAACATTTCTCTTTTTCTAAGCTTTGCAGTTCTTCCTCCCTATATCACCATTTCCAAATTATTTTAGGCCACCTCTGGGTTTATGTTTCATATAGCTAATGACATGCTACCATTTGACTCAGACCTAGAAGGAAACAGGATGTGGTATGAGGAAAACGATCTTATGAGTTAGCAGCCTCAAATGAAGTCATTGCTGGTTCTTTTTTTTTTTTTTTTTTAAGATTTCTTAATTTCATTATTTCTAGGAAGAGGGGAAGGGAGAAAGGCAGAGAAGGAGAGAGACATCAATGTATGGTTGCCTTTCACCTGACTCCAGCCACAGATCTGACTGGAGACCTGGTTTGCAACCTTGTTATGTGCCCTGGCTGGGGAATCGAACCTGCGACCTTTGGGTTCACAGGCCGATGCCTTACCCACTGTGCTACCAGCCAGGGCTCCATTGCTAGTTCTTTATGCAAGGTAGAACCAAAGTCATCAGTGAGGGCTATTGACTCAAGAGGTTTAGTGGTAGTATTTGGGGATTCTGTATACTCAAATATCTGAATGATCTTAATTATCACATTTCTGTCTTTTAAAATTTTTATTTATTGATTTGAGTGGGAAGGAAGGGGAAGGGGAAGGAGGGAGGGAATAAGGGGGGAAGGAGAGAGAGAGAGAGAGAGAGAGAGAGAGAGAGAGAGAGAGAGAGAGGGAGAGAGAGAGAGAGAGAGAAAAAGGGAGAGAGAGAGGAGAGATTGATCAACCTGTTGTTCTACTTACCCATATAGCCATTGGTTGATTCTTATACTTGCCCTAATTGGGGCTTGAATCCACAACCTTGGTTCATTGGCATGATTGGAATCCAAATAAGCTACCTGGCCAGGGCTGTCACATTTCTTAGTTGTCACCAAATTCTTAAGTTCCAACTCCTTCCTTAGCAAGCTTCTAATTTTCACATGAGAAATATAATACTTTGCTGTATTCAGTAACTAAAGGATCAGATTCTTCTTTTGATAATCAATCCTGTGACTGTAGAGATAAGTATTCTTTTAAGGCAATCGGAAAAAAAAAAAATCCCCACTTAATGCTTAGATAAGGACTTTGTGTTAGAGCATATTATTTTTCTTCTTATAAGCCTTCAATGCAGTTACAAGCAAAAATTGTACCTGACCATTCTTGTATCCCTATACTCATCATACCCTGTTTCAAAAACTACTATTTATTTTATTTTTATTTCTTTTAAAGATTTTATCCATTATTTTTTAGAGAGAGGGGAAGGAAGAGAGGAAGAAAGGGAGAGAAACATCAATGTGTGGTTGCCTTTCACCTGCCCCCAGCTGGGGACCTGGCTGGAGACCTGGCGTGCAACCTCCGTATGTACCCTGGCTGGGAATTGGACTAGTGACCCTTAGGTTCACAGGCCAGTGTGCCATCCACTGAGCCACACCAACCAGGCTATTTATTTTATTAAAAGTGTACCTTTATTTCAAGTGACCATAGGTGGTAACTGAAATATCTGGAAACCGTTATCAACCAATAGTCAACCCTTTTCTGGCAACAGGGTTTTCACATTGTTAGGCAAACGCTGATGCTCATCTTTGAGTGTTTAATCTACAGTTACTTTTGATAATAGTCTATATTACCTAAGGTTCAGGTGCTGATAAAGAAACCACTTTAGCTGTTTTAAGCAAAGAGAAATTAAATACAAGGAATAAGGTGCTTATAACATATTGGCATTCTGGGAAGGTCAGGAGCTAGACTGGATCTCCAGGGAGACTCTTGGAATAATGATCTAGAATAGCTCTGCCAAAAAAAAAAAAAAGGCAATCTTTGCCAAAATCAGGAGTTGGAAAGTCAAGAATCTATCTCATCAGAACTGTAGATTTCAGAGCCACCCCACAACCCCTAGATCTGCCCTGTGCATCACAGTCTCTGTTCTACTTACATAAGTACTAAGTTTAAGCATCATGCATCTCATGGATAACACCTCAATTACATTTGGAATTCTTAGTAATAGGCAATGTGAAAAATGAGAGCTCTGTAGCCTTTATAATATAAAATGTATTTGAAGTATTTATCATAGTTCTTGTAAATCCATGATAAATTCTCAAAGAATGTTAGTGCTCTTATTATTACCAGGAAAGTATATCAAGCCACTTAAATGTAGTGTCCTGTATAGGGTAAATTTGCATGTTATGTTTACCTTGTTCATATTTTTTCTTTGCAGAGAATGATTTTTATGCTTGTATATTTATTTCCAATTACACTGTTGATAGATGTCTTCAGATGTTTGCCCCCCCCCACGCCCCCAGTGCACTCACTATTCTACAACTCTCACATAGTTTCCCATAGTGAACAGCTGAACAAGAATTAGAGTTCTTATTTCATGGATTCTTGTGACAAATTGAACAACCCCTCTGCATCCTCTATTTGTTGAACTTATTTGCATATTCTAAAGAATTAGAAGACCATAATAATAGAGTAAATAAAAATGCATTTTCAAAGAAAAGATTTTATTCATTATTTTCAGAGAGAAGGGCAGGGAGGGAGGAAGAAAGGGAGAGAAGCATCAATGTAAGGCTGCCTTTCACCTGCCTCCAGCTATGGACCTGGTTGGATACCTGGCTTGCAACCTGGTTACATGCCCTGACTGAGGAATTGAACCAGCGAACTTTGGGTTTGCAGGCCAGCACCAATCCACTGAGCCACACCAGTGACGCAGAATGCATTGTGTTTTGAAGTCCCAAGAAGAGAATGCTTACATTATATTTAAAGTATCTTTAATTTGATATTTGTGTCTGTCCAGTCACAACTTCCTGTGTCCTGCTTGGTCTCATCAAGTTTGCTTTGTTCAATATTAAAGTATGTGACAGAATTAACAGTGTCAAGATTCAGGGACACTTAGCTAAGAAATAAAAATTCATATATTGATTGTAAATGCTAAATTCAAACCATAACTCTTCTATAGTGGCCTAAATATTGACAAAATTGTACAGATGTGAAAGAAAAAGTGGTTCTAAAAATGTTGACATTTCATAGAAGGTTAGGGCTAGATAGGGATCTTAAATATCAGCTAGTTTTCTTATTTTATACTGGGAAGAATGAGAAACAGAGCTGAAGTAAACTGCCCATAACTCATAAAGTTGCTTAATTATTAGGCCCAAAATAGAAATCAATCCTCTTTGAAATTCTGTCCCATCCAGGGCTCTAGCTACCATAAAATACCCTTTCCTTTTTAATATTCTTAGTGTTCATTGCCTAACTACTCTTGATCCATTTTTTTTTTCAAAGTACTAAGGAAATCAAAATGTTTAAATTAGTTTCAGTGTAAACCCCACTCATGTTGAGAGATGCTTCTGATCTTTTATTTCACTTAAAATGAAGATTTTGAAGACTTGTAAATGTTTGCAGAATAGTTTCTCCTCCAGTAGTGGTGGGTCAACACTTTCTTTTCTAGAGAATTTTTTTATTGCCCAATAACTGCTTTTTCATATTCAGTGGAGTGGAGCATCAGTGGCATTTGGTGATTAATTAGTTCAAAAAGTGTTAGTTCCCCAAGGATAGCCGTTAGATACTTTCCAGGTCATTAAAAAGAAGAAGAAGAAAAAGAAATCTATTGCTTATGTTTACAGGTGGTGGCACACTGAATATAGATTGGTTATAAGGCACACAATGAATTTGCTACTTCTGTAGGTCTCATTGCTAGTCCCCTGTCACAATAATCCCAAACAGCAATCCAAATTTACATTCGACAGTGTAGAGATATGAGCAATTGCCTTTTTGATTATACAATATATTAGGTTAAATATTCTTTGCACTTTCTTTTTAAATTATTATGATAAACTGCATCTTTCAGTACACAAATATTTTATCTGAAGTCCCTGGAGAATTAATTCTTTTTTTTTGCATTCTGAAGACTTTTGTTAAGTTAATTGGGTGATTTTGTAAATGGTTGACACTAGTCCTGTGTAGGACTGTGGACTTGAGTAGATCACAGTCACCATTTAATTTAACCCCTGAAGTTGTTACCCATAAATGTTGACATGACACACATAATAAGTGTGCATGTGTGCATGTCCTTTAAACTATTGATAAGCTGTTTTCCATGTTTGAAAATAACTATTCGATTTTGGTGCTGAAATGGTAGCTTAATCACACCCAGTGAAACAATAAGATTCTTGGCAGGAATCTTGAAGGAAAGATAGGGAACACTTTATGTGAATGTACTGAGTCCCAGGTGAAGGATACATTTCATAAGAGATTTGCTCCTTTTTAGGTTTTAGAGCCATTAAAACCCAAGGGCAGAATTTTACTTGCCTCAGTGTAGCAGGAGCAAGTGTTGGGGGTGATTATTAAGATACACTGTTATAGGTGCTGAGAGCCCTACCTTGTAGATAAGAGTAAATTAGGCCATATGCCTAATGCTGAGCAAGATGCCCCATGGAACCTAGAGAAGCAGAAACAGGCAAAGCCATTGTGGCCTATAAGGGAAACACAAACACTGGACCCTCTTAATTTAACCTCTTATTAACCATTTGTCCTCTGTTTTAGGGAAGAGTAAATTTGAAGTGTGGCACTCTTAAAACACACTCCCAACAATCATGAATGTTAGCATTATGCTTCTCAAGGGGCCCAGAATATGGCTTTTAGTGAAAGAAAGATTATACTTTTATTATTGTTATTTTTACTATCCGCAAGAGATCTTATGAGTAGAATGCCACTTTTAATCCTTTCCCATGTCTATTATGAGCTTCTTTAATTACAATCTTGAAAGTGTCAAGTAAATAAAGACTACCAATATTTATTTTTAAATGTATTACTGTTTCTAAACCTATGAGAACATATTCCCCTCCTCCTTGGACAACAAAGACAATGGTGCATAAATAAAATTTAATTTGGTTTTCTTTTTTTCTTTTTTTAAAAAAGATTTTATTTATTATTTTCAAAGAGAAGGGCAGGGGAGAAGGAAGAAAGGGAGAGAAGTGTCAATGTATGGTTGCCTTTCACCTGCCTCCAGCTATGGACTTGGCTGGAGACCTGGCTTGCCACCTGGTTATGTGCCCTGATTAGGGAATCAAACCAGCGACCTTTGGGTTTGTAGGCTGGTGCCAATCCATTGAGCCACACCAGTGGTTTTATTTTTCTATTTTCATTCTGGTGGTTGTAAGTATAGTACAAATTAATTTAATAAAAATTCACTTTTGTATTGAAAAATTAAAACATTAAGTGTTCTTCTATTTTAATTTTATCTAGACATGAATGATTTTCTTAGTGTAATTCTTGCATTTTCAGGTTGAGAAAGTTTACAGAATTTATCCAAAAAATATATAGTATTTCCCCCTCATTACTCATAGTCATAATCACTTCCATAGGCAATTTGAAAAATCATCAATCCACATTGAGCTGTGTGCTGTGAACTTAAACAGTTTATTTACTGACTTATATATTAATCCTGCCTTTTTCCCCCCAGAAGAAAACTGTCTCTTACCATAGAAATTTGTAGTGAATTAACAATCCTATGGCCCACTGTGAGGTGAGATATTTTATTAACTCCTCCATTGCTTATCTTCTCTGTCGTTTGGTAGAGGAGAGCAGTTTTTGCCGGAAGGCTGCGTACCCTCTTCCCCTCAGTAGTTTCTGCGCACTGGCCCCTGTGCAGTTTGTAGGTTCAGGCTGTTCTCCTTTCCTTCACTCCAGGCAGTCTCATCAGAGGAAGCTCTAATCCACCCAAACTATTAACTTATGCAGGAGACTATGTTTTTGTCTAGGAGTAGCCAAAAATTAGTTCTAGAACTTTAAGGCTATCCTGGTCCCTGAGTCAGGGCAGGATATGTTGCTACTGCTTGTGGCTAAATTTCTTGTCTTAAAATGGCTTCTTAGGCCAGGTTAAATATCAAGGCAGTTCCTTGTGAGTCCAAGGGGTGCTTTTGGGTGGCTGGTTAATGATATTATCTTCTCAACCACAGTGAAGGGGCTCCAGGCATTTTTTTTTCTTTCCTTTTCTCCATTATTTGTTTCCTTCTTTATCCATTATTTGTTAATTGTGTTTTTTCCATTGCCCTTTATTCCCTGCATAGACTCTCCCGCCTCCACCCATCCCCCACCATGTAATCTCTCACTGTTGTCCTTGTCCATGAGCTTTCTTTCTTTTCTTTCTTTTCTTTATCCCTCATTGCTGACTCTACACCAAGTTCTTTCAAAATGTATTATATTCCCTGAGACTTTAATTGATAGATGTAAATTTGGTAACTTGGCTGCTTGGTCAGTGGATCTTGAGATGAATTGCTCCAGGAAATTGGTTTTAGTTAGATTGATATTTTTGGCATATTGACATAGAGCCAGCTTAAGCACAAACCTTCCTAACTTCTTGCCTGAATACCACAGTTACATTGTGTTTATGAAAAACTCACTTTTCACCTCGGCTGATGTGGCTTAGTGAATTGGAACCGGCCTGCGAATCCAAGGGTTGCTGGTTGGATTCCCAGTCAGGGCACAGAACCAGGTTGCAAGCCAGGTCTCCAGCCAGGTCTGTAGCTGGAGGCAGGTGAAAGACAACCAACCATACATTGATGTTTCTCTCCTTCTCTGCCTCTCTCTGAAAATAATAAATAAAATCTTTTAAAAATGCTCTGGCTGGTAGCCCAGTAGATAAGGAGTTGGCCTGCAGACCCAAAGGTCTCTGGTTTGATTCCCAGTCAGGGCACACAACCAGGTTGCAAACCAGGTCTCCAGCCAGGTCTGTGGCTGGAGGCAGGGGAAAGACAACCATACATTGATGTTTCTCTCCCTCTCTGCCTCTCTCCCTTCCCCTCTCTCTGAAAATAATAAATAAAATCTTTTTAAAATGCTCTGGCTGGTAGCCCAGTAGATAAGGAGTTGGCCTGCAAACCCAAAGGTCTCTGGTTTGATTCCCAGTCAGGTCATGCAACCAGGTTGCAAGCCAGGTCTCCAGCCAGGTTCCCAGCTGGAGGCAGGGGAAAGGCAGCCATACATTGATGCTTCTCTCCCTTTCTTCCTCCCTCCCTGCCCTTCTCTATAAAATTAATGAATTTTAAAAATCTTTGAAATAAAAAAAAACTAATTTTTCCTTTATATGTAGGAAAAAGAAACCATTTTCCCTATTGTGTTTATTTGCTGTGTGCCTTCTTTACACATAACACTTCTGACACTTTTTATCAGCAAGTAAGTTGGGGTTTTTCTCCACCCCAAGCTATTCCCTGGGACACCAGTAGGTGTTTTACAATTGAACTAAATTTTGATACTGTCTACCTAGGGAGAGTATCAGATTTCACAGAAAAGGGCTTAGTCCCATAAGACTGTGTCCTCATTTCCCCTTAAGACCCTAGTTGCAAATCCAGGTTCTCACCTGTGCTTCTAACAAAAGGGCTGTGGATTGAAAGGTTCAAGTGAGCCCCCATCCTTGGGTTCAATTAACTTTCAAGAGCGTCTCACAGAACTCAGAGAAGTATGTTTACTAATTTATTAAAGAGGTTTGATAAAGGATACTGACAAACAAGCAAGTGAAGAGATATGTAGGTGAGGTTTCGGGGAGCCCTGAGTGTAAGAGCTGTCCCTGTGGAGTTGGGGTGCTTCTCCCTTCAGGTATGGATGTGCTCTCCCTCCTGGAAGCTCTCAGAATGCTGTCCTTTTGGGATTTCATGGAGACATCATCACAAAGGCATGATTGATTATTAATTCCATGTTCAGCCCTTCTCCCTTTTCAAGAGAATGGGGAGGGAGGGTAGGTGGGTGGGTGGGACTAAAAATTACAAACTTTTCATCGTGGCTTGGTTTTCCTGGTGACCAGCCCATCATCCAGGAGCCATATAGGAGCCCACCCAGAGTCCCCTCTTGAAAACAAAGAACACTCCTAAAACCCAGGGAATTTCAAGAGTTTCAGGAATTCTGTGCCAGGAATGGGTACACAGACCAATACACTATATATTTTTTATTACAAATCATCATATTATGCCTTGTCTTTCAACTTCCATTTGTCACTCTCCCCCTACCAGTTCATTCTCTCTGACAGTCAGGGTGAAATTTTTAACAACATCAATCAGATGTGACCTTCTTCTTTTAAACTCCTTTGATCCCCTCTCACTGAATGGTTTCACCTGCTCCGATGACCCCTCTAACTCACACCTTCTACTCCCATTCTTCTGTCACTCCATTACTTCCAAATTTCTCCTATCTTAGGGCTCGTACAAGCTTCCATTTGCTCAGAAATCTCCTTCTCACTGGAGAAAATATCATTTTCTCATTCTCCTGGTCAGGTGAAATGTCATTTTTTCCTGAGGCCTTCTGTAACCCCCAGACTAGGTTAAGTCTCCTCTTGATTAGGTATTCTTTTCACATGTTTTGCTTTTTTTGATGGCATGTATTGGTGCTATAATAAAATTATTTGAATAATTGTTGTGTGTTTCCCCCACAAAAATGCAGGCTTCGGGAGAACAGGATCAATAGGTGCCTGGTTCAGGGCTGTCCAGTGGTATTTCTATAATGATGAAAAAATTCTATTTTGCACTCGGCAGCATGGTAGCCATCAATAGCAGGTGGTGATTAGGCCCTTGTAACATGGTTAATGTGCTTGAGAACTTGAGTTTTTAGTTTTATTTAATGCTATTTAATAAAAGTTCAAATTCAGCCATGCATATTTAGTGATGACCATATTGTATGGGATAGGCCTAACTCACCATTGTATGTCAAGTTTCTAGCATACCATCGGAATAGTAGATATTCAATTCATATTTGTTAAATGAATCATTTTCTGGGGTTTGTAGTATTGATCTTATTTTTGGATAATGAAACTGAAGGACAGAGAGAATGTAACCATCATTCACAAGTAAATACAGACATTCATTTATACTTTAATGTTTACTTCCAAGTGAGATTTGGTACTGTGGCTGGATAATTCTCTCATTCACTGATATTCAGTTCAATTATAAATTTCTCTGTGCAAGGCCTATTACTTGGTTTGCATTTTTAAGCGTCAAGTTTCTAAGTCTCAATTTTCATCTGTCGTATGGAGAATATAATAGTAACTATCCTTTCACACTAAAGACTTAAGTGACATAATTATATAAAATCTTTTATTCACAGTTCTTGACACAAAGGAATTGTTCAATAGATGTTATTTGCAATTATTGTTAATTTTTATTTCTTAAAACCACTTAAATTTTATGAACCTCTCTCCCTCAACAACAGATAGTTGCTTCCTCCATTATGGGCTAATATCACATTTTTAGACACTTATATTGAAGCATGCTTGCATTTTATAACTGTTTTCCTTTTCTCCTTCTTAACTAAACTGTGACCTTTTTGATAAGGGAATTTGCTTTCCTGTTTCTGTTCCTGCTTCATTGCACAGCCCCTGCTCAAAGTGAGCCCTGAGACATGCTTATCAAATAAAGGCAGCATAGAAAAGTAGGGCCAAAGCTTTAGATGTACTGATTCATAGCCAAGTGCTCTTTTTACATAACACTACAATCTCTTACTTCATGATAATACCTAATATGCGTAGTTCAGTGTGTATGTACAGTTCTTGAATTTTGCCCAAGAACTTTGCATATATTATAGCAGCTCCTATTTTTTCATAATTCTAGAAACCAGAGAGAGAAGACAATTTTCCTTTGAACAGACAGAACTTCTGTTGTTCTGGAAGAGCACAGGTGAGGTCATGTAGATTTTGAATGAAACTTGAACTAGAACTCGAGTTCCTTCTTTTGCTTGGCCTAGTGCATTTTATTTTCAAGGAAAGATCCTGAGTAAATCTCTTGATGTAAGTGTATGTTTTGCAGCATATAAACAGTAATATATGATATGATTATGTAAAAGCTATTAATATTTGAAAACTTAAATCTATAGTCAAATAGCAGAGAATGTATTTATAGCTAAGTAAGTTAGTGTGATGGCTGTGGTGTTGGTACATGTACAATTTCAAAGTGTTCTTTCTTGTTATGAAAGGGATGTAAATGAATTTTATGCTCTATTTTCTCAAATAGTTGGAACTCTGTAGGCAAATGCAATCATGCCAGCCAAGTAGTCCTTCAACTCTAACACTGGTAAACATGAAAGGTTCAGAATTTAGACATTCAAGTCATATACCAATAGATTTATTTTTCTGAGAAGTTCCCTGGATTTAAATTTCTCTTCAATATTTAATAGGTTGCTCAAGAAGACTGGTCCAAGAAAACGAACACATTTTTCTTCTGTTACTTAGCATTCACAATGCAATCAAAAGAAAATAATGTATATGCTAGAGCTCATGTGTGGAACTGGTATTAGACTATGCAGTATTCCTGGTGAATTTGAAATAGTACACTCAAAGTTTCCTAAATGATATTATTAAAAATATGCACTATTCTTTAGATGCAACATAATATAAAAAGTAGACTATTAATTTTTTTAAACACAGAAAATTGTTATAATTTAATAAACTTGAGTTCACATTTAAAACCAAAAGTTAAAAATTTAACTTCTGCCAATTTACAGGTGAGCAAGTCTATTTGTAAAATGATCTCATCCCTAACAAATAATTAGCTTAATGGATATTAGTGTGTGTGACTTTTGAAATAAAATCTGAAAACCAATGACAGTTATTTCACAGTTGAGTGCTTTTAGCTAGTACAGTACAGTTCCTAATTTTTCATTTCAATGCTGTATTTGAGAGGGACACAACTTCTTCCTTTGTATATAATATATTTTTAAGTGTTGATGAATTTTTAATAAATTAAAAAAGGATTTTATTCTTTATTTTTGGAAAGAAGGGCAGGGAGGGAGGAAGAAGGGGAGAGAAATATCAATGTATGGTTGCCTTTCACCTGCCTCCAGCTGCAGACGTGGCTGGAGATCTGGCTTGCAACCTGGTTATGTACCCTGACTGGGAATCGAACCAGTGACCTTTGTATTTGTAGGCCAGCAGCATCTATCCACTGAGCCACCAGCCAGGGCAATTGCAGATGCATTTTTATAGCAGCAATCTTAAAGGTGCATTCAAGCTGTAGGCTTATTTGTAAAATAACATTGTTTAACATTAATAAAAATACTAAAGTTAAATAATATTACAAAGTTTCCTTGTTATGAAGGCAGTACCTAGAGCTACAATAAAGTCCAGATAACTGACCAATAACCTGAAGACTTGGATATAAATAAATTAGGAATTAGTTCCTTATCATTAAAGGCCAACGTTGGCAGTTGTAGAGAGAACTCAAGTTATAGTACAGGAGAGAAGAGTGTGGCTTGGGAAAGAACTGTTCATTGAGAGCCAAGATATTCCTGTCTTAGTCAATAAACTAGGTGGCTTTGTGAGAATCGTTGTTCTCTCTGGGGCTCCACTTCCTCATCTGTTGAATGAAAAATTCTGACTAATTGAACTCTAAGGGCTTTTTTTTTCTTTTAATGTTAAGTATTAAAGCCTAAGATGTAAGGAAAAGAACAAAAGAACAGACTTCCAAGTGTTGTCATATGCACTAGATTGCATATGACATTTTTGTATTGTTTCCATTTGCAAAAAAGCTCATGTTCTATTATCCTTTTTACTCATAGGTGAATTGGACTTTAGTATCATATCTATAGATGTCTTATTTCTCTTTCCTAGAATTCTCTACTTGGTTGGGGCCACGTATTGGGCTATGTTGAGACCTGTATTAAGTAGAAGGTGTAACACTTCTGCATACAGTATAGGATAACATCAACTAGATATATAGGCCTAATTTCCTGGCATGATGCCAAATGTGAATAGGGTGAACACGCAACTTATCTTCCAAACTGGAACACTTCTGAGATTGAAAAGGAGCACTATTAACAATTATACGTTGACAACTACTTCTAATCAGGACTGTGAAGGAAGTATATAAGGTGTGAAATGGGATTATTTTAATGTCTACATAGCTTTGCATGCCCTTCTTTACTTTTTGTCTACTTTTCTTGAGGTAGAGAGAGAGAAAACGTTTAGGTTTGAATAAATGGAACATTTTGATTCAAATAGGTAAATTGCAGGTTTTGCTTTTCATATGTAAAACAGTCTGAATAACCAAATAGGACAGTTTGATTTGGCCAGAAATTCTGAGATAGATAATAACACAAAATCCAACAAACCCACTGAAATATGCAGTTCAGTACCTCATGTTGCTTACCTCTGCATTAAAGGTCAGAAGCACCTCCTACTGTGATATGTCTGCAATCCCTGAAAGATTGATTAAACTTCTATAATACAGAAGTGCTGAATCTAGTGAACCATAACTTATGTAATTTTTATTATACTTTATCAGTCACCTTTTAAAAGCGTTTAAGAATGAAACTTTCTTTAGTAGGCAATAGAAACCTGAGGAATACTTGCTTTCTTTACATTAACTTTAGCAATTTGTTTGACTTCATTAAGCAAGGTTGGTGTGAATTTCTTAAAGGGATTTGAATGTAAAAATTAATTGTGGTATTTACATTTTAGAATGAAAATACATGAGAATGAAGATTTTGCATTATGTGGTAAATAATCTTTTCATAACATGATAAAAGATTGGCTAAAGAGGTATTTGAGAATTTCCCTGCTAACTCTTCATTCAAAAGCAAGTTGTAAGCAAAAATAGAACCTGAGACATAGATACAAGGAACAGACCTTTAGTGTGCAGAGAGAAGGAAGAAAGGGGAGGGGGGAGAAGGAGGCAAAGAAGGGGAGCAGTTTAGTCAAGGAACTAGCATGGATGACCCATGGACGTGGACAGCAAGTGCGGGGGATGGAGAGGGGAGGAGGAGAGTGGGGTAGAGGGGAATGGGATGAATGTAACACAACAACAATAAAATAAAATTAAAAAACAAACAAAAAACCCACATAAAGTAAGTTGTGGGTGTAAATTATAGAAACCTATCTACCCTTAGAATGGAAATCTGCAGGAAGAGGTATCCTCTGAGAACATCAGGGAGAAATACCAACAGCACTCTGATCTGTGGGAATAAGACTTAAATAAACTCTTTAACATGGTCTTCAAAGTCCTGCTTCAGCCACCTTTCCTTTCCTCTTCAACCCCATTTCTACCATATTTCTCCCTTAATTGCTGCCCTAGATGTCTTTATATCTTTAGCATTTTTTATATTTGCTTTAGCCCTAATATTACAAAAAGTTCAAATCTGGCCTGGTCGGTTGGTAGGGAGTTATCATTACAAACTGAAAAGTCACTGGTTCAATTCCCAGTCAGGGCACGTACTTGGGTTGTGGGTTTGGTCCCAGGTTGGGGTGCATACAGAAGGCAAGCAGCAGATTGATGTTTCTCTTCTTCTCTTTCTCCTGTCCTTCCCCTTTCTCTAAAATATAAATAAATACATAAAATAATTAATTAACTCAAATCTAAATTTTCTGCATCTGATTTCCCAACCCTCCAAATCTTTTCTCTTGGTTAATCCTATTTATCCTCAGATCTTAACGTAAACATCCATTCCCCAGGAAAGCCTTCTCTCACTAGGTCAATTGTATATTCGATGTATGTATTGGTGTGCTATTGCTGGCAAACAAACCAGCACAGATCTGGATGTTTATAAAACAGAAGTTTATTAGCTCACAGATTCCAGGGTGGAACTATGTACCTGGCTTAGGTGGTTCTTTTGCTTCTGTCTGACAAACTTGCAAGGGAAAGAGCTAGTGTTAGTCATCCCCACTGGCACGTAAACTTCATGAGAACAGGGAATACTGCTTTTGGGGATGTTGCCTTTGCTCACTGTTGTACCGTTGGACATTAACACAATGTGCAGCACAGGATAGGTGCTCAAAATTTATTTAAATAAATTAATAACTTTATTTATTTATTAGCTTTAAAGGTTTTATTTATTATTTTCAGAGAATAGGGAAGGGAGGGAGGAAAGGGAGAGAAACATCAATATATGGTTGCCTTTCACCTGCCTTCAGCTAAGGACCTGGCTGGAGACCTGGATTGCAACCTGATTATGTGCCCTGACTGGGAATCAAACCAGCAATCTTTGGATTCTCAGGCTGGCACCAATCCACCGAGCCACACCAGCCAGGAAATTAATGACTTTTATTGATAGAGTAAATGAATGACTGAATGAAAATTTCATCATGAATATTTGGCACAAGGTAGGCATCTTAGACTATTCATTCTCTAAAGCCCATGCACTGAAAGATGGCAGCATAGTACAGACATAGTGCCTTTGCTTTGAGGTCACTAGAAGGACTGATTCTAAAAACTTGAAATGACTCCTTAGCTTCCAAGTCTGAGAGAAGATTATTTATGTTGCAGCTTTCCTGGCACTATTCATAGGGCTTTCCTGTTAGAATAACTTCCAGAACCTGAAATTTTACCTACCCTCTAATTGAGAGACAATGGTGAACCTACATTTTTTAGCCAGGCTATATTTGCTAAAAGTGTGAGTTGAAGTTTTGGTAGACTCAGATCTTTATAAGACCAAGAAGATTCTATTGATAATAGTATAAAGGAACACACTGTGTGTATTGTGTGTGTATACCTTCTGTGTTTATGAAACTAAGTGTTGTGAATTATAGGAGAAATGGAAGAGTGCCCCTTTAGTAGAGGCCTGCTTCCTCTTGCCCTTAATTTTCTGCACATGCAGTAGTTCAGTCAACATGTCCCAATTGTCAGAATCATAGTCACAAGTTCTGAGAAGTTACAGTAAAACTTTGAGATTACCCACACATACAGTTTAGAAATGGTGATCTCTCTCAGATTGTTGTCAGAGAAACCCTGGTTCTTCTTGACTACACAGTAAAGAATTACAGATCAGTGAGCCTATTAGCATGCATACAAATTTATTAAGAGATGGGAGAGCAAAAACAAGGATGGCCAAAGGCCAGGGTGGCAAACTTGTCCTTATGTGGCCAGAGGCTAGAGGCCTGAGACCCAAAAGTCAAGGTGCTAAGAGAGAGAGCCAGCCCCAGTCCTTTGTAGGACCAATATAGTTGGGAGGAAAGGGAGGAGAGGGAAAAAGTCACTTATTGAAGGGGTGGTGCTAGTTTTCCAGGACTGGGACATGGATACCTAAAGGTATAAATGGGCTTCTTCTTTTAGGTACTACAGTCCCTTCCTGCCTTTAGGGCCTTGGGATGCCTTTCAGGCTTTGGGATGTAAGCAGTTTCAAAGGCTTTTCTTCCCAGGTAGTGGAAATAATACATAGAATTCCAAGGGTTTTTCTCCTCCCTGGCTAACAGTGTTTCCTGTGGTATTAGAACACCTGGCAATGCCATCAGACCAGGCCCAGGACTTCTGGGTTAGTGGATGAGACATGTCTTCCTCTTCTTCTAGCCTCCTGTAACAAGATCATATTTTCAATCTTTTTTTAGCGTCTGTATTCATCAGGGTTCTTCAGAGAAACAGAACCAATAGGAATACACACACACACACACACACACGCACACAAAGGCACACAGGGTGGGGCAAAAGTAGGTTTATATGGTAAGCACACAAAACACAGAGTTTATTCTTGTATTATCATTATTTATTAATTATTGTATTATTTTTCATATGAACACCTGTAAACCTACTTTTGACCTAACCTGTGTATTAAAAATTGTAAAGAGATTTACTTAAAGGAAATGGCTCACATGATTGGCAAGGCTTGACATGTCCAGATTCTGATGAGGGGGCAGGAGGCTGGAGACTCAGGAAGGAGTTGCAGTTGGAGTCCAAAGGTAGTCTGCCATGCAGCTCGGAAAAGCTGAAGTTGTAGACGGGCTGAAGGCAGTTTTCTGGAGGGCCCTTACTCTAGAAAAGTCTGTTTTTTGCTCTGTTTAGGCCTTTACTGATTGGATGAGTCCCATTCACATTATAGAAGGCATTTAACTTTCCTTAAAGTCCATGGATTCATATATAAATCTCATGCCAAAACATTCTCACAGAAACATCCAGAAAAATGTTTGGCCAAATATCTTGACACAGTGGCCTAGCCAAGTTGACACATAAAATTTACCACCATAGTGTTCCTATGATTTAGTCTTACATTTACCATTATTGAGAAGCATAAAATTTAGTCCTACTGTGAGGGAGAGAAGACTGACATAGACTGTTATCTATTCACAGTCACAACTTTGGCCAGGGGAATCACAGAGGCCTAGGGCTTTAGATTTGATCTGATACTGTTTTTGTAGACTGCTACTTCCATAAATTTCAGAAATATATATGGTTTTAGAAAGATGTATATCTCTCCTTAACTACAAATAAGCCAGGGGCTGAATAATCATATAGTATATAATCCCAGGTAGTTAGCTAATCTTAATCTTCATTTTAAACCCCCTGTTGCTTGATATCCTTATCAAGTGGCTTACCAATAGCTCAAGGCTATGGTCATCATGCATCTACCAATGAATGTGACCCTTTTCAGTATCATATCTAGGAACCCACATTATCTCTTAGGATGTCTGTGTAAAATCTGTCATATAAGAATTCCTTGGTTGGGGCTTAGTTCATGTTATGGTCCTGACAATCTTTTCTTCTATCTCAGGAAGGCAAGAGTCACCCAAGTGCCTTCCCATCATCCTTGTAATGCCAGAAAACTAAAAACTCTTCTCAGTGTCCACGTTCACATGCAGAATTGGACGCAGAGCTACCATGCAATAAAATGTTGCTGTGCGAATGAATGAATGCTATCTTTAATTTTAGATATTTTGGGATTTGGTTCAGTTTTCATTTGGATAGAGTCTATTAAGTGACATAAGGAATAGAAAATAGAATCACTGGGACAGGACATCTTTATGAGGTGGTTCCAGAAACAGACAATGAAAAGCCGTAGGACATGAAAACATCTTGCAACTGGCAGGTTGCAACCGAGAGAGGCTACAGGGGGCTAACTGTTCCTGTGGGTGAGCAGCCTTAGCGTAAGGAGCTGCCGGGGGACGGTTGGGTGAACAACAATACTTGGTGGTTAGGCTGAAAGAAATCAGTTAGAGTTTAATTATGGCCCTTCACAGGTGGCAATGAACTTTAGCTGTGGCCAGGCACTGTATGTTCAGCCAGTCAGAAGACACTATCCCACCATCTCGAATGCATTGTGAGGTGCCAGGGAAGACAGGGATACTTTCCTCTTGTAAGGAGGGCGAAGTGCACAGTAGGAATGCCACAGCCCAGAGGGCTACGTGGACTGGGTGAAACATGCAGTTGTAGCAGTGAAAATCTGGGCCAACCAGATACTTTGGTAAACCTAGTTCAGAGCCACAGACAAAATGCTTCCAGGAAATTTTTCATGCTGCTTGCTTAAAAATAAACTTTATTGAATTTACTGAGGTGACATTGGTTAATAAAAATACATAGGTTTCAGTTGTACAGTTTTGTAATATATCATCTACATATTGTATTTTGTGTTCACCACCCAAAGTCAAGCCCCTTTCCAACACCATCTATCTCCCCTTTATCTCTACACTTTTTTCTTTTTTGGCTTTTTAGTCTTTGGACCTGCCTAAGATTTCTTGCCCACCCTCACTAGTTTGATTTCCTTTCTGTAGAATGCCTCATGTTCCTACTGCCCACTGGAAGCCCTGCCTTTTTGCCAATAAATGATACATGGCTTTTGAAAGTTACAGAAGATAATTATGGTAAAGAAAGTGACTTTGAGTAAATTCAAACCTGCAAAAAAGCTGGGGAAAAATATAGCGAACATGCTTTCAATCTTTGTCTAGGCTCACTATCAATATTTTTACAATATTTGCTATCTGCCTACCTAACTTTATTTATTTATATGTGTGTATACCTATGTAGATGTATAACTTGCTAAACAAGTTGAAAGCTAGTTGCATATTTTCATTCCTAAATACAGCCTCAATTCTGTAAAATATATATATATATATATATATATATATATATATATATTCTCCAACCTAACCGTGGTACCATTACTGTGTCCAAGAAATTCTATATTGATAAAATAAAATTAATCTATATTTTATATTTCCCAATTGCCTCAATAATGTCCTTTATAGATCTTTCATAGTGACTTTTAACTAATGAATTTGGTGAGGGCATTTGGAAATAAATCTAGGGACAGTAAATTTCTAGCACGCCTTGGGAAGCATGTGCAGGGTGGTTATGTTTATGCAGTCTTCTTATAAGAGTAATTGTTTTCATCTTTCCACTGATGGGAAAGTACAATTATTAATCAAAATATATCGGAAGGTCCAGGTACATAGTAATGGTCTTTGCTTAATGAACTGGGGTGAATTTTCACCTTCAGTTAAAAATGGGTCTTTGCTCACTAGATGCTAGCTTTCATATTTAAATTGCATTCCTACTTGATCTTTTGGGCGAAGCAGCAAGAGACCAGTTTTAAAAAATCTACTCCTCTTAATTTAAAGGCAGCAATTAAAGGAGATTCAGAGCTTTGAAACTGTTGTAAGTATTCTGCTTAAGAAAATAAACACTAATTGAAAGGACTAATCAAAAGCTCATCATCCTGAAGGGCTCTTGGCTGTTTCACAAGTGTGCAGCTTAGGTAGACTTGGTGTTCTTAGGAGGACCTTGTCATTCTAAGTACAGGAAACTTTCTGTGACATGAATCCCTGCAATGGTTGACTATTTATGTTGAATAAATATATCTACCAATTAACTTCCTTCATAATGTTACAGATAGTTTACAGAAATAATTTATCCTCAATCAGTAACAAAAACCATATATATTGTAACATTTCCTTTCACAAAATATTCCTTTTTCCAATCTGCAGTCACTATGCATTTAATTCTATCAGAAAATCTTTGCAAATATTTAGGCAAATGAATAATCATTTCCAATAAAGTTGTGCCCTTTAAAAACATATCAATAATTAAACTGTCCCCTTTATTATGGCCACACTGGAAATTTTCCTGCCCTGGAAGAGCTCCTTTCATGGGTTAAACCATTACCCAAGGGGCTTAACACAAATTCAGAGATGAAAAAGCCTTTGAAGATTTTTTAAAGATAATTTTGGATGATTCAAACAATTTCCTAAGCAGTGTAACTTTCTGTATGTGGAATTTTCCTCTTACCAGACTATAAATCAATGCTATTGTCTTTAATGATGAATTGGTGATAAAGAAATTCTGTTACGTGACGAGAAGATCCTTGCTGGATTGATAGTGGGGAATGGGGGTTTACTGATACCTGGGAAGCTTGATTCTGAAACTGTTGCCATCAGTGGAATTTTGTTGTTCATTCTAAGTGCACATGTGCAAAATGGAACATAGTGAGCAAGACTGGAAAGTAATTCAGCAAAACTGAACATAGTGAATAAGACTAGAAAACAATTAACCTATATAGTCCAGATAGCCTGATATAAATAGTCTTAAAGTATTATGAAAAAATTTATAATCACTGTACACGTAAATGTTATAAAATTTGGTAGCAGGAAGAATTCAGTTTCCCCCACGGGGTGCTCCATCATTCATTTATAGTTGCTTTCATGTTATCTGTTTGGCACTTCCATTTGCCTTTTCACTATTACAATGTATAACTCAATATGAATTTGCAACTTTGTTACATTTGTCAAATTCTAAAATACTAGGCCACTATATTTTTCAAAAGCTCTTGTGTTGCCACACTTAGATGCTTAATAGGAAGAAGTCCAAAAAGTTGAAAATTCATTTTCCAATCTCAATAGGATAATTCTCTCAATTTTTATCAAATTATTTCTAATAAGTTGTAACCTGGGAAAAGAATTATGGTCATTATAAATCTTGTGGATATATATGGGTTTCTGACCAAACCCATTATTTCCAGCTTTCTTCATCTATTTGCATTGAGCAGTTCACCTCCTTCTTGGCTTCTGCCACTAGTATAAAATGTTCTTTCTGTATCCTCCTGTCCCTACTCCTCCCGGTGAGCACATTGCATGGAAATGGAATTTATTCAAGGGTGTAGGATTTGGTTCCCTCACAAATGGCCATGTTCAGAATCCAAACAGGACACCAGGATTATTTAAGTAGAGTTTTAGAGAGCCCTTCTAAAATTGCTGTGAGGTTATTATAAAATCATCTCTATTAATTTGGACCGTAGGAAGCTGCTATTTTGTAGATAAAAATACTTTACTGTTGAATTGGCACACTTTGAGAATGAAAGGCAGAAGTGTTAAGATAACAAGTACAACTGATAGTGTCCAGGAAAAACAGAATGCGTGGTCATCCAGTCATAAAAGTACCTACTGTGTCAGGTTCTTGTGAAGACTCAATGACAAATGTATGTAAAACTGTTAGCTGTTATATGGGAAACATTCAATGGGAGGAAGCTGTTTATATTATTATTTTCCCATGTTTCTCACTTTAGCCCACAAAGCAATGAAATCAGAGTGACTTGTTTATTCTCTTTTTCTTTTTCTAATACCATGATACCACAGCCCCTTGGAGAAAGAAAGGAACTTTATATCTATTCAGCTTCATCTCCTATAGTAACCTTCTACCTAAAGAAAAAACAATCTGTTTCTAAAATAAAAAAACAACAAAACAAAATGAAACCACACACCCTATCCTCTTTTCATACACTCAGTGCTTTAGCTTGATAGTTACTGCCACAGAAAGCTACTTTTACTGAATGGATCATGTCATAGTTCTCAGGTTTACTGGGGCAGAAAAAAAATGGAAAATAATTCATTGGATGATGGTTTCTTTTTAAAAATATTTTTATTGATTAACTTTTGAGAGAGAGGAAGACATCAATTTGTTGTTCTACTTGTTTATGCATTCATTGGTTGATTCTTGTTGGTCTCTGACTTGGGGTTGAACGTACAACCTTGGTATATCTGAATTACACTAAGCATTGTTTCATTCTATTATTTATTCTATATGCTTATCACAGTACCAAGCACAAAATAATAACTACTGTCAATACCTCTATCTATCTCTATCTATCTAATCAATAAATATTTTTAAGTTAACCAAAGCATAAAAACTGGGTTTTAGCACTAAAAATCAATATTATGAGGCAGTAGCTTCTAGTGTTACTCTGCAACCAATGCCCCACCATGACAAGGAATTTTCTCAGTTCCCACTGAAACTTAACAAGGTTATAGAATCAAGCAGTTTAGGGATTTCATAGCTGTAGATGGTGCCACATATGAAACTACCGGTATTTATATTGGCCTCTTATTTTAACTGATTATAATAGAAAGGAAAGCAATAAAGCTAACATGCCAATTATCTCAGTAAGGCTCCCTGCTACATACCCTACAAATTTGAAACATGGAAGTTCCTGTATTGGTTTAAGTGCTATTATGTAATATCAACTTTATTAGCATTCCACATCTTTGTTGCAGTATTATTGAAAATTATACACGACTACGTATATTTTTGACTATGAAGATGGGATATATCAATCTTATGTATCACTTCCATAGTTTACAGTTGTAAAGGCCTCATAGTAACCCAGGCACTCACTTGCTGTCATCTTAAAGCTGGACTTGGGTATACTTCTCTTAATCTTTGTGTCATCCCTCACGTTTAAGGTTGATGATGCAGGTAAGTTAAAATGGACTTTGCAGGTAGCCTCAATTAATTGGATTAATGCTTTTAATATCAGGGAAAATATGTGTTCCATTATTCACACTTTTTCCCTCATTAGGGATTGTGTGTTGTTTTCATCTATATAGATCAGTGTGCAGATGGAGCTGTCGCTTTCATTTTTGATGTCCTCTTTCAAATCTCAGAGTCAGCACCCTGTGCTGAGGGTGCAAAAAGAGTTGGTGGAAAGCGCCACTTTAACACTATGGTTCAAGCCTGGGTCCCCTCCCTCACTCCACCAAGTTCTGTTCCATTCCAATGGGTAAACCCACCTATTACATTTGAGCACATAAAATGCTTGCATTGAAAGGTGGAGATTGGCAAAAATCTGTGTCTGTGTGTGGTGGTGGAGGTGCAGAGCAGGATGTTCAAAAGATTCATGGGTGGGCACCTGTACACCTGAAATACAGAGCTGTGTGGCAGGGAGGATATGGAAATGATGGATTTTGGCTTTCCTCTCTCCTAACCCCCAGCCAAACCAGAGACTAATATGACATTGGTTGGTAACCACCTCCCTGAGCCAAAGAAACAAGAAAGGCTGTGTTCATGGTTCTTTCTTTTCCTCAATCTTATTGTAAAACCAACATATTTTATCAGTTGTTAGAGGAAAGAAAAGATGGAAACATACATTTTAAAATTTATCAATGATGACAGACATTAACATGATAAAATGTTCTCCAACACAAGTTTGTTGTGCTAAGAAACTGAGTTAACAAAATAAGTTGGAAAAAAATAATGATATTATTATTTGTATATGCTATGAAATGGTACATTGTAGGAAAATGATTAAAATGTCATCTAAATATCCATAGGAATGGTACTGAGGATTAATAAAACCAGTAGTATTATGGAACTGATTAAATTTAGCAAGACTTAAGGTCAGTTAGCTTGTCTGTGCTCAATAAAAGCAACCCTCTTCTGGTGAGATGGGTGGCTTATCTTACAGTATAGAGAATGGCACATTTTTTTCTTGAGTGGATGAAGTGCCAAGGAGTTCAGGCCTGTCTCAGAGAGTTGGCATAATATGTTGTACCCATTTTACAGTGCAAAATGTTTACTTTGGCAGAAACAGGCATAGTATTACCTATCACTGAATTAATCACCCAGAGTAGTTTTTATTATTGAAGACAGCTTGCCATACAAGCCAACATTGTTATAAAAAAGCCAATACTGCATACTGTTATACTTCTGTTTGACTTAGGGACCAAAACAAAGAAATACCAATAAAGCTGTGTGGATTCTAATTTCTGCCCCAGTCCCTATATTCACTGACACTAGTTATTTTACTTCTCTCTATTTCATTTTCCACGTCTGTAAGATTTGGGAACAATACTGGATAATTGCAAAGCAAATATAAACAATTGCATTCATGTTAAATTATCTTCTAGAACTCCATGAACAAGACTAATACTAATTTAAACATTTGATCAATAAAAATGATGAATGCCATTTTCTATTGTTTTGTACATTGCTACAAGTATAGGGCAATTAAATGCCAAGAATAGTAGAAAAAGTACGACTACATTAGATATATTTCTGGTTTGAGCAGTGAGCTTTCTTATGAAGGAAAGATTATTAGAATGCTTTATGAAGTTTATGAACTTGTAACTTGCTCCTGTAATTAGGTGAGACTTTGTTGGACCCATCCTTCTACAATTTCATAACTGAGGGCCTGCTGCCTACAATAGGGCGTTGAATCTGATATACATATGCTTAATGGACTAACCATTTTAAAGACTGGCCATGGCTTATGCAAAATAAGAGCAATCCTTAGAACATTTGAAAGGCTGCCTGCCACAAATTGCTTTTGCAATTTTCATTTCATTTTTAACTGTAAAGTTAAGGCATCTTTAGTTATTTTTATTTTAAATTGCTCCTGCTGTTGTTCTCTTAGGAAGTAGCCACTATTCTTTTTCCTTTCTCCTGGCCATTGTAAGCTTTCTCATATGAATAAAAACAAAGTGGTTTATTTAAAAAAAAAAGTTTTTAAATCCTTCTTTGCAATTGCAAGGAAAATGCCTTACCATTGTCAAATTGGAAAAGGGATAATGTGGTGCAGTTACAAGTGAGTTTTATCAATGAGGGTTTTCTTTAGTGTTCCCATGTTCCAAAAACTCTTTCTGCTGCATCCTTCAACATCTGTGGCTGCAAAAGTTAATTCCGAAAACAAAGTAGATATATGGAAAGGCAGGTGATTGATCAAGGCAAAGATTAAAATTGGGGACTGGTGGCACAATCTTTTACTTTTTAGCCCACAGGAGTCCGGGTACAAATTAATTGTTTCTGTGATTCTTACACCCTCATCAATCAGATGTAAATGACACCAGGCATGATTGGCTGCCTTTCCATTCTCCAGTTCCCCATGGAGAGCTGCTGGCCGCCAACTGCTGGGGGCTCGGTGGAGCTGCAGCCTGCTGGTGGCCTCTCTGGGAGCAGGGAAGGAGCAACGGAGACCTGCCATCACAGGACTGTGCCTGCAGAGGCAGCCAGCACCCTTCCACAGCCAGTTTTGTTCAGGGAATAAGAGATATTGGTTTTGCAAACCAGGTTTAGTGTTGGGCAAACTTGTGTGGACAAGGTTGGATTTTTAAACGTGGCTTCAGAGCAGTCTAAGAAAGGATGTTAGAGCTCAGAGCACCTTGCAGGCAGCAGCACTGAATATGCGATTCATCTCCAAATTGATTAGGGAGAAACAAATATAGATGCTCTCAAAAACAGGTCTCTTTAGGTACCTGATACACCTGTAAAGGCAGCAGAACTAACACTGGCCGCAACTTAATTAAAGTCACATGAAAGACCCCAGCAAGGAGACCCTGTGACCACATTGGTAGCTGAGCACTGAATTTAGCCCCAAGAAATACGAGATCTACTTTTCATCTCACCACAATTTACCATTTCAAAAAACTCATGTTAAGAAGGTGATTAGAAGCTCTGGAGTAGCCCTACTCGTATGTACAGAAAGAAAGGCTTGAAAATGTAGGAGGGCACCTTTTCAAAGAAACGTCACAATTAAGATTTCAACATGTATCGGCAAATGAGAAAATTGGAATGACCTAGCTATATGAAATGTAGATTTTTCATCTTCAAGCAGGCATTTAGAGCTTCCTGGGCTTGTCTAAACTGTAAATTATTTGTATTTATGAATTAATTAAAAATAACTCTTGATAAATGACATTTGAAGAAAGAAGTGAATTGACTCCTCAGGTAGAGTCAAGGACTCAGATTGCTTGGATTCAACTCTTGCCTCAGCCACTGTGTGACTTGAGAAATTACTAAACTACTCCAGTCTTTGGCTACCTTATCTATAAAATGGATATATTTCAGCAGAAGGTGCAAAATAATGAGGTAATCATTTCCAACAGTGCCTGATGCTTAACAAATGTTAAATATGTCAGTTATCATCATTATATTTTACACGTAGTATCTGTAACACATTTAAACCATTATAACCTGACTGGTGGCACAGTAAATAAGGCGCTGGCCTGCAGACCCAAATGTCACTGGTTCAATTCCCCAGTCAGGGCACATAACCAGGTTGCAAGCCAGGTCTCCAGCTCCGTCCATAGTTGGAAGCAGGTGAAAGGCAACCATGTATTGATCTCTCTCTCCCTCTCTGCCTCTCTCCTTTTCCCTCTCTCTAAAAATAATAAATAAAATCTTTAAAAAATAACCTATTATAACAAGTGAAAGTGTTCTGTTTAACAATTGTTTCTTGATTGAACAACTTCTTAGCTAAAGATTCCCTGTAGGTTTCTGGAGACACATGTAACTATAAAATACAATGTATATTTCCATAGCTTGTATCTGCTTACTATCAAGAAATTACTTTGTGATAATATTGTCAACTTTCATTACTGGCTAATAATATTCATTTCACAATGTTTGAGGGTTATAGAACTAAATCATTAAATGAGATGTTATTTTTGAAGGTGCCAATTGGGGTCAGGCTTACAGTAGTTTCTAAATAAATATTAGATTTTTAGATACACATTTGCTTTCTGCACAGAGAAGGAAGCAAATGTTAATGTTCCGAATAGAAAGTGGAGGTTCATTTCACCATGAAATTGAAGCTTCACTGTGCAATTGAAGTTTGAAGTATTCTTATGAACTTCAGAATAATATTAAAACTTTATTTTGTCATGGCAGTTCTCTCCCAAGCATTCAGTGATTAATTTGAAGGTACATGAATTATGGTATCCAGTATAGTCTAAAGATAATGGGACTATACAATGTGTCAGTGGAGACAGGCTCTAAGAAAGGCACTAGATTGGCCATCTTTAATAAATCAAGAAACAATAAGTGCCGGCAAGGATATGGAGAAAAGGGAACCCTAGTGCACTCTTGGTGGGAATGCAGACTGGTACAGCCATTGTGGAAAACAGTATGGAATTTCCCCCCAAAACTAAAATGGAGCTGCATTTTAACCCAGTGATTCCTACTGAGAATATACTCAAAGTATCTGAATTACCAACTCAAAAGAACTTATGTACCCCTATGTTCATAGCAGTCCTATTTATAATTGTAGTTACACAATGGAATACCTTGGCGGAGAAAGAAAGAAGGAACTCCTTCCTTTTGCAACAGCATGGATAGCACTGGAGAATATTATGCTAAATGAAATAAGCCAAGAGGTGGAAGACAAATACTGTATGATCTCACCTATAAGAGGATTCTAATGAACAAAATAAACTAATGAACAAAATAGAACCAGAGGCATGGAAACATGGAACAGACTGACAGAGACTAGTAGAGAGGGGGAGAGGGTAAGAAAAGAAAGGAGGGAAGAGTCTAGTCAAGGAACATGTATGAATTACCCATGGACATAGACAACAGGGTGGGAGGATTGACTATGGGAGTAGGGGTGGGATGTGTGGAAGAGGTCGAAGGAGGAAAATTGGGACAACTGTAAAATTAACAGTAAAAATAAAAACATGATGAAGAAAAGAAAGTCACTAGAGCATTTAAAGTGCCTCCTGGGTGCTTAGGAAGTCTTGCTATCATTGGCTGGAGGTAGGCAAGCAAGCACTCCTCTTGACAAATCCCACTTTGCAAGGAACTGCAGGTGGCCTCTTAGAGCTCATGCCAGCCTCCAGTTGACATTCAGCAAGAAATGAAGCTCTCAGTCCTACAACTGAATGCTGCCAAAAAACCCTGTGACGGTGGAAGTGGACACTTCCCCAACCTAGGTTCTGGATGAGAACCTAGAGTTGGCCAACATTTTGGGAGACTGAGCAGAGAACTCAGTTAAGACAATCTCAGACTTCTGACCCAATGGAATTGTGACATAATAAGTGAATCTTTTTTTGGTAAAGCCACTAAATTTGTGGTAATCTGTTACACAGCAATAGATAACTAATACAGACATTTTTCTCATTTAATGTTAAAGCACATTCCTTGCTATATAGGAAAGTGGTTTAATCAAAGTACAAATGACTTCTTGGATTAAAATTTACCAAGGTGTACCAAGGGCATGTCCAACTGTAAAAATTTAAATTCTCATTCTGCTATTAACTATATGACAGCTGTATTCTTTCTGGGTCTTAGTTTAATTGGCTACAACATGGAAATAATACCATACCACCTACATTTTAGGATTATTCTAAGGAATGCCAGAGATAGGCAACAAAAAATTATTAGCATAGTGCAAAGTTAGTAACAGATGCTCAATAATGATAATAATAATTATATCTGGGGACCATCCTATATTCTTAGGTTTTGTGGAATTTCAATATATGTAGGAATCAAGAGGTAGATGTGAGAGCAGTAACCACTGAATATATTCTTACAATAATTTTTTTATCATGAAAACTTCTTGCTTTACTGATGTTTAATATAAGAAGATACCATATAATTGTTTGAAAGATTGCTTTTTAAATAAAACTACAAATAGAGTATTATTTGTTAAGAAATGAATTAGAAGAAAAAGAGACATACCTTGTTTGGACCTATTCACAATGTTCATTTAAAATGTAACATTCTTTTTAAAGGGTTCTTCTTTTCTTCTTTTATACCAGATATTGCTTCAGATCAACAGAGAAACTATTATGAGAAATTCTGACTTTCTTTTTTCTTTCACAATTAATGCAGCATAAAATTTGTACATTGTACTTGATGATATGCCAAAAGATTTGGCTTTCACTACTATATGAAATAACTGTTTAAAAACCTTTTAATAGTTTTTTGTACTGCAATACAACTAATTATGTCATTTCTTTTATGAAATAAAATGGAAAACCAAGTTAATCATAGAAGCTGGTAATTATCTTTTTTCTTATCTATTCAGTTACCTATATTCATTTACTCATTAATATGGTTGAGGATTTACCCCATGCCATGAACTGTCTCAGGTGGCAAACTGCAAAAAGCCTTAAACCACAACTTGTGCCAATGTTCCAAGATTTAAGCATTTTTATTTCAACAGTAGTGCAGACAAAATGAAGTGCCTTTAATTGACTTACTAAAAGCACTAAGAGATGACATTCACCAATACAATGCAAGAAGCATCTCTGGTTGTTAGTTTTATTTATGTACTTTTTTTATTCCTGAGAGTCAAAGCTGTGTGGTAGTACAGTAAAATATAAACAATTGGTGGCATATAAATATATGCATACATTAGTGTTTAATTCAGAGTAGCAAGTTGATTTTAATTCAAGGTTTAACCATTTATAATCTTGGTTTTCTCATTCCCAAATAATTACAAAGCAAATAAATATCAGACATGCATATGCTCATGGAATTCTGATAATCAGTTTTTAAGTTCTGCTATTTTTTATTTTTGGTCCTTAGTCATATGAACCCATTTAATTTTTAAGGATCATGGTTACAAGAAATGTGTAATTCAATATCCATAAAATGTAGTTATTTACCACATGTTGCTATATAAATATGTATGAATAGAAATATAGATGCATCACATATATTTTTGCAGAACAGGTGGCTGCAGTGGTAATGGGATTCAGAGGACTGAATGACATTGTGTTAGATCCTATGTAATAAATATTATTTGTTGCCCTTTTCTACTATCTGCTCCCTGTTAGAGAATTATACCTTTCTACTTCTTTGATATCAAGTTTGGCATGGGATTTGCTTTGTTCATTGTAAGGTGGTGAAAATCATGTGTCCAACTTTCTAACAAAAACTTTAAGATTAGGCATCAAGTAGTTCCATATTACTCTTCTTCAATATAGGTCTTTTGAATAAAGGGGATACTAAGCAGAGCCACTCCCAACTCATATATGGTAAGTTATGAGGGCAAGAGATAAATGTGGAATAATTTCAGTTGGTGAAGAATGACCTTTGTTAATTTCATACTTGTCTCACTTGATCTTCACAATAATTCTATGATTTAGAAATGATTACATCTCCATTTCTCAACTAAAAAAACTGCAGTTCAATAAATTTGCTTAGTGTTGACTAGCAATAAAAGATGAAATATGAATAGGAACATAAGTCTGGCTTATTTCTAAGTTGCACTCACAGAGTGATGTGTCATGAAGTTTAGAATTAGTTATCATGTAATACAATATGTTCATGTTACAAAAGAGTAAACTCAGGTTCTAAGTTGTCACTTATAGTTCCACTAGCCGAATATAAAGGCTGAAATTTAAAACATTAATCTACATGAACTAGTACTCAAATCCATAATCTATACTCATGGTTTTCTACTCCTTTGTGTTTGTGTGTACGTATCTACATATACATTGTAAAGTTATACCTTTGTAAATATTGAATATATAGGCTACATACATCATAGTTATTTCTTTTTTATATTAGAACAATAAACCCTAAGATTAAAAATTAACTTATTGTAACATGTGCCTTACCAATATGATAATATAGTACCTGGATAAATAGTAAAAATGTTTTGAGATATTATTTTATATTCTAGAGTTTTATCATAATTTTGATTTATATGTTATGGACTCAATTATGATATAATGTCACTTATTGTGATTTTCTTAGAGTATAAAAATATAAATAAGATTATCCTATATAAATAAGATTAGGTTGACTTGAAATTTTATTTCTTGCTTACTTTGTCATCAAGAGGTTCTATTTTCATCCAAGTAAAATATATAGTGAGAAATAATTCAGCTTTATTAGATGAAATTTTTCTTAGGGATATCTATTTTAAACAGAACAGTTTAAAAAACTCCTTTTGTAAAATCTTGCATTAGCAAACCATGTAAATATATAAATATGCCATAAACCTATTAATGGACATTTTGTTTACATATTTTTATCTCAATTATCTATGCCCATAGGACTCATTCAATCAATTTTTCACTAAGTAGTTTGCAAAATATAATTACTCTTATGGGTAGGTCTATGAACAGTGGTGTCATTTATACTATAGTTCACTAATTGAGCTTCAAAGTCATTGTAATGAATTATACCAGTACATTCTTCAAGAAGATCAGTTAATGCTAATCACTTGTATCACATATATCACTTAGAAGAGATCTATTCATAAAAGCCTTCCATTTACAGCCTCATTTCTTTTTAATTTTCTTGTAATATAAGTTGTAGCTGTAAATATATACAGCATGTGCTTTTGTTATCTATTAGCCTGGTGGTCTTTGATTCTGAGTTATGTATTGAAATATACAGACAAATACTATTCTATGGCAAGAACAAAACTACTTTGAGAGCCCATGTAATAATTATTTTTACATGATTAAATTATTATTATATATAATTACATTTTAATCAAATTTAAAGAGCTTAAATAAAATTTATTTCCCCTAATTTTTTTTATCATTCCTTTCAGTGTGCCTAGATCATGTTTTTTGTATTTATTTTCATGTTCAAGAGACCAGGTATTTATGTTTCTCTCAGTTAAAAATAAGTGACAAGAAGGTTTATGTTTTTTTTTTAAGTTTTTTTTAAAAGATTTTATTATTTTCAGAAAGAGGGGAAGAGAGAGAGGCAGAGAGGGAGAGAGATATCAATGTATGGTTGCTTTTCACCTGCCTCCAGCCACAGACCTGACTGGAGACCTGGCTTGCAACCTAGTTATGTTGCCCTAGCTGGGAATTGAACCTGTGACCTTTGGCTTCACAGGCCGGCGCCTTATCCACTGTGCTACCAGCCAGGGCCAGGTTTATGTTTTTAACTCTATACATAACAGAAAAATTTTACAGATGATGAAGATATATCGTAGATTTCAAGCATATGGTTTTATGGTAAAATATAAACTAATTTTGCAAACCCAGTACCATGACAGAAAATGACATAAATACATTAACAAAAATGTCAAAGGCCTCCTTTAAAATATTACTTCTTTGTAAAATGTACTGATTGAGTGATATTTCTATAATAGTTGTAGAAATTGAGATTTTTGTAAGAATCCTTTTTGTTATTGTCACATATATTGTATGAAAAGGTAAGTATAAGTTGCATATTGTAGGACTCATGAAGTATTAATTTTCTATTCAGAACAATATATTTTTAGAAATAATATAATATTTTCTTAAAGAAAGTCCAGCTTGCCTATTATCATAATTTGAATTTCCGATCTCACCTCATAAATTTAGGAGTAGAGGAGAAAAGGAGATGGCTTTGGTGAGTCTTTATGAGATGGAATGAAAGCTAACAATAATATATGACTGACACTATATAAAGTTCAGATTCTACACATGGCAACTAATCCTCCAAATAATGCTATTGTCCCCATTTTACAGATAGGGCTCAGAGAAGCAACTTGCCCAACATTATACAGTTGTTAAGAGGTAGCACTAGGCTTTAAAACCATTAGTTCTATTCCAAAATTGTCATCTCTGTGTTTTACTGAATTTTTGGGTGTTATTGAACATTGAGATGTGACTATAGGTACAAAGCCTGCTGGCAAACTCTATTCTGCTGGACAGGCCTCAACAGATTTGCAAAGTTACGCGTTCATGTTTGCCTGATAATTGTTACATGTATGCAGGGAGAATGGACTAGTCCTCTTCATGGGCTTTTACAAGCACCCAGGAGTAAGAAAACATGTAGCAGTGTTGTCTCTGGATATCTTATCTCATCTTACAAGAAAAATGAACACATTAAAGAGTTACTTTCCAGCCGATAGGTTTAGATAAAAATCTCATTAAAAAATATATCAAACATGGATTTAAACCAGATTAGTTTCCCAAAACTCCTTCTCTAATAAAAATCTAAAAGTGATAGTTCTGTCTTCTAGCACCAATATTATATTTCATTTCCTAGTATTTATATTGCTGCTAGTTTATTTTTAAAAATTACTGGTGTTTAGAATATATGTTGTTTTATCTGTGGTTTCATTTTGGGTGGAAATTTTGCAAAGAGTTACTTTATTAAGCATTCAAATGAAATGCTGGACATAGAGGTTAGGGTTTCAGTTTCCAAGAATACTGTTAACACGGACTAGGTTAATTTCTCAAAAACTGGACAAAACATGAAACAATGGATTTCTGATTATGGACAACAGGCTTAATGATTCTTGAGACGGGAAAACTCAAGGAGAACCCTACGATTGTCTTAGCTTATTGACTGAAGAGCATTTCCAGGATGTAAATCAGGGAAGTGGAGCCCAAACAGAGCCTGCTGATTTTATTAAGTTAAGGAGACAGAATTCAGAGTTGGGGAGCCAAGGACAAGTAGGAATAGTGAGGCAAGTACAACAGAGGAAGGCCCTTGGAAAGAGAATTTGGAAGGTATACTGAGAGGTCCCCTTGAGTCTTTAACCGAATAGTCATCTGTTGCAGGTGGGTAGGGGTACAATCTGAGGCCAGGGCATAAACCCACTAGGAAGAAACAGATGGAACAATCCTGGGGACTCACATAGGAATGGGAAGAGTATGTGTTCCTTCTAGCCAGAGTGGAAAGAACTCCAATACATGAGGCATTGAGTAGGGTTCTCAGAATAGTATTCATTTAATAGTGGGTCCAAGTTGATTGTAAAGGCTTCCCATAACCCATGCTAACAAAACTGTAAAGCAAGACTCAAAGAGTCAAAATAATTCTAAATAATTTAATTATACCCTAGAAAAAAGCTCAATATATTGAAAGGAATATAGTAAAATCCAGAACCCGGAAAAGTAAAATTCTCTCTATCTCGTATCAGTGAAAAAATACCTGGTATGAAAAGAAATAGGAAACAATGATCCATAACTGCAAGAAAATTGAACAACACAAACAAACCCAAAATGATAGAGATTAGTTAGTAGACAAGAATGTTAAAACAGCTATTACAAATAAAATCCGTATATTAAGGAAGTGGAAAAAAACACGACTATGACAAGGAGAGAAAAAGCCGATATAAAAGACTCAAACTTCTAGATGAAAATATAACATCTGAAATGAAAAGCACTCTGGAATGAACAACCTATTAGATACGACTTCACATAAAAACTATCCAAAGTAAAACAGAAAGGAGAAAGATTGAAAAAATGGAGTAGAATATTAATGACATAGTGTTTAATATGAATATAATTAAACTACCACAAAGATATGAGGGGGCTCAGAAATATATGAAAAAATAATCGTAAAAATTTTTTGGTACTCAATGAAACCTGAACAGAAGAAACTACCAATGCATACAAGTAGTCAATGTAATGACTTATAAACTCTTTGCTCTAATGAATTATTTGGATTCTGTTCTAGTAGTGCAATTGAATAACTTGAAGTTGAGTGTTGATTTGCCTACTGCAGTGGTAAATCAGTCCTGCCTATTAGAGGACTTCCCTTTTTATCCTGGGATTCAGCCCCGGTGAGGTTTTGGGGTGGACTGCAATGGCCTTTCAATACGATACTTACAGATTTCAGAGGGAAGAACTGTGTAGCTGTATATAGTCTAAGTTAAGTCCACATGTATTATGGCTTTTTGCTTATGAACTGACACTGCCTAGAAGAAGCTGAGTGCTGATGAACAGCTAGGAACTGAGGGATATAATTCTTCACTAGTAGCATTTGACTGTAGAGTCTATTTGGACCTGTTCAGAAAGTAATAGAAGTAGATGAGGAAGAAAGCTGGAATTATTGTTTTTTTATAAATGATAAAGAAGAAAAAACAATGGAAAGGAAATGATAGAATACATCAATTGAGGAATAAGATTTAAGACAATGTAAGCAGAAGCCCTGGCTGGTGGCACAATGGATAAGGTGCTGGCCTGTGAAGCCAAAGTTCGTTCATTTCCCAGGCAGGGCAACATAACCAGGTTGCAAGCCAGGTCTCCAGCCAGTTCCATAGCTGGAGACAGATGAAAGGCAACTGTACATTGATGTTTCTCTTCCTTTCTGGCTCTTTCTCTTCCCCTCTCTCTGAAAAATAATAAATAAATTAAAAAAATAAAATAAAAAATATATTACATATATGTAAAAAATTTTTAAAAAATTAAAAATAAACCAGCACAAGCAGAAAATAACAATAACATGCAAAGATAAACTGGATGTTAACTCAGGCAGCTGTTTTTATTGAGGGGTTTTATTTCCCCTGTTGCTATTCAGTTTTCTAACATCTCCTGTCTAAACAGCATAGCATTATCGCTTCTCTCTTCTAATCTCTCCCTTACTGCTTAAAATTATCACTCTTTTACTTCAAAATGTGGCTTCTTATCCTTTGATCCACTAATTGGCTTTATTACCCCGGAACCCTTCCTGTCTTCTTTGCGTACTGCCTGATGATTAAAAAAAAAAAAAAAAAAAAAAAATCAATTCATTCTAGATTTTCACACTCCTATCGTCCATCTCTTCTTTTCTCTAGATATTTAGAGCTACAGAGCACAAAGATTCTACTACTACAAAAATTTCAATTGTTTCAAACATTGGCCTCATGAGACCCTTTATTAAATGTTGAATATGTGTATTAAAGTAACTTTTAAAATAAGAACATTATGTCACAAGTCCTTGAGATTTAGAGAGATTCAGGAATTCTTTTGTGAGTCAATCTTCTAGGAACTTAAACCTCCAGAATTTTCTCTTTTTTAAATTGTTTATTGTACTGGCTTTTTCTAGAATCAAGAATTTTAACATCTGGAGCTTACAAGGGGTATAGATAGAACATGGAGTACAAAATTCTGTAATGAATGTTATTGTTTCCTTCAATTAAGAAAGTAGGTAGCAAACAACAGTGGTGTTAGCAGTACTTATAACTTTAATAAAGTAGAAATCTTTGATATTTTTATAATATACTATAATTATTATGAATAACTCAAAAATTATTTACCTTATCACTATTTTGTTATATTCTATATTTCATTTTTAATTCTAGTGCAGTCAGTATGATTTATTGGGTATAATTGGAATATCTTAGATAAAAAAGAGTTTTCAATTACAGTTGACCTTCAACATTGTTTTGTGTTAGTTTCAGGCATACTACACGTGATTAGATAATCATATACTTTACAAAGTGATCCCTCAGTATTTCAAGCATGCACATGGAACCCCACAGTTTTTGCAATATTATTGACTATATGCCCAATGCTGTGCTTTTACATCCCCATAAATTTCATAACTACAATGTGTATTTCTTAATCCCTTCACATTTTTACCCAGCCTCCCATCACCCTATCCCTTTAGCAACCATCAATCTGTTCTCTGCATCTATCCCATCACTATTCTAAATTAACGTTATTAATTTAGAAACCATTGTTTCTAGATTTGTTATTTAATGAAGTAATAAGGATTAGTAATTTGTCTTTTAGTGGATGTTTACCACATTGATAGTGCTGATGGTTTCATGGGTATATCTTATTTCTAAACACATAAGTTATTTACATTAATATAGCTTTTTACACATTAATCAGTCCTCAATAAAGTGGTTAAAAAATAATTTCTGATGTAGATTTTTTTTAATTTAAAATTTTTTATTATATTTATTAAGGTAACATTGGTTAGTAAAATTATATGGGCTTCAAGAGCATAGTTCTATAATACATCATCTGCATTGTGTGTTCACCACCCAATGTATGCATTTCCTTTCATGAACGTAAAGCACTGAGAAGGGCATCATGCCACAGAGCAAGATTGAACTCTTGTACTAAATAATGGCAGAGTAAGATTAAGAAAGAGGGCCGATATTGTTTTACTGGAGCCTGAGTCTGTAAGTAGTGATCTTCTTGATGTTCTAAAATAATTCCGTTTAGTGCTTCCTGCAAAAAAGTTTTCTCAGTTTAATATTATTATATATTGGGGGAAGACTGCAAAATTAACTTTCTGCCTGTCATAATCTAATTAACAGAGAGAACTAGTTAAAATATTAATGATATGTGCTGTCTATGGAGAATAGAGATCCCAATGGAGAGATGGAACCCAGGCGTCAAGTCTGGACTCAGACTCAGGGTATTCTCTCTCTTATACTTAGTGTTCACCTCTGTCGAATAAAGGAATTGCATTTGGTGATATTTAAGGTGACTTTTAGATTTTATGTGGCTCTTACTATGATTGTTGCTGCTAATATCTCTACAGAGCAGATGGAGAAACTCCTTCATAGTCAGGGAGAGTCTGTTCAGATTAATCCATTCTGTCCTGGCTTCCCTCCCCTTGACCAATATGGGGGTGGGAAAAGTAGGTTTGCAGTTGTCCGGATGGAAAAATTATGTAATACAGGAATAAATAATTATAAAAGAATAAACTTTTTTGCATACTCACAACTGTAAACCTACATTTGTCCAGCCCTGTGTATCCTGAGAGGTTTTCTGATGGTTAGGAATCTGTTACACAGTCTCTGTGACTGTAGATAAATGGCTTTATTTCATTTGGTCATCCAGTTTTCTCATTTAATGATGATAGTAATAACAACCTCTGAAAAGTGAAGATTAAATAAAATATCACATATCAACCACCTAGACTGGGACCTGGAATACAATCTTAGATATCAATTCCTCTCCAAACAGAGGAAAACTAAGTATCTCAGCGAAAGCTGGCCCCCAGTACTTTGAAACTTCAGCTCTGTTCTTTTTGAGATTGATCTAACAGGCGTTAGCAAATGGATGATGTATAAATTTGTGCAGCCAGAGTGGGACCCATGGAGTCCCTGCTTGGAATCAATCTCTTAGTAATTTATTAAAAGTGATTATTAACTTCTCTTCTTCCTCTTCTCTTCTTTTTGTTCTTTTTCTTGCTCTCCTTTTTCTTGAATTAGAAATGCTATTACTATTATTTTGCAGTGTTTAAAAAAATTTTTAAATGATAGCTCTTGATGGCTTTCATTTTGAAGAATAAACATGGTATGGCTATTTCCCAAAGAGGACTGCTTTTTTTTTGGGGGGGGGGGCTGTAAATGGAATGTATTTGTTATATTTATATACATACAATATAAATATGTATGAAATATATATATATATATATATTTCTCTAACAAAGCCTTCTCCTGCTTGTAATCAATAATAAAATAAGTTCACTTTATCAGAATATACTTAGAAAGCATTTATGGTAGTCTAAAAATGTAAAAAATGCCTGCAGAGAATATGAATATATTGAATTTCTTTACTGTTTTTCAGACTGTATTAATCAGATAATGTAGTTTAATTGCATCAACCTAGAAATATATAGAACTTTATTTTAATTTTAAAAAAGTCAGTACCTTTGGAAGTTAAAGTCTTTTCACTGATGAAAGCTCATCATCAAAACATTATAAGATACCTTTAATAAGAAGTAGAATTTTATAAACTTAAATTTACTTATTCATTTCCATATATACTTAAGTTCTTTGGATGAATGCTCCATAAATATATGACAAAGCAGTATATACTTTATTGAGTGAGCAGTGAAATATATAGTAATATACTTGATGGGGACATAAGATTTCTTTAGAGGCAATTTTTAAAAATTCTTAACTATTATTGAAACTTACATCTTTTTATCACTTTCAACCTCATTGCTTTACTTCACCCTGAGAATGTTTCAAGTTTTTAAACAGTATCCTGCTAGCCCTGTTATTTTTTGGTTCTGCTTGAATTTTTAAAACTTTATTTTCAGATACATTTTAATTAAAACAAAAAATATCCATTGTATTCTGGGTGCTCTGTGTTGGTCATTTAAGGGAAGATTCTTTTTTTTTTCTCCAAAAGGAACTCTTACCTTTATTCAGCATCTAATTTGAGGATATAAATTTATTCCAACAAAACATATGCAACAGTTACAAAGTAGTACATCAATAAGTTTAAAACAAAGAAGGAAATATGTAAGTGATGCTAAGATTTATGACAAAATGAGCTTTTTAATAATAAGAAATTTTTCATTAGGACTTTTAAAGAATCTCATTTTTCTGAATGGAGAAATCAACATTCTCAAGGTCACTCAGTAGCTAATACTAGAATTGAGAATATAATGCAAATATTTTTACTCCTAGTCCAATGTCAGATTTCCTTGGAGTCTGTGTGAACTGGACATATCTTTTAATGTTGGGTCAACCCATATAAGATTACTTGGAATATAATCACATGAAGGTAGCTAGCCAAAGCATTTTTATCTCTGGGAAGAAAAAAATGTCAAATTTCTTTAATATAGATAGGCTTATTTAGCATTTCTGTTGTAGGAGAGATTCAACAATAATAATGCCACTATTGTAATGCAATTTCTGTAATAATAGCAGTTCTGTTATAAAACACCATTATTATAGAAATGCTATTATAAGAAAAGCTCTCTTACTTAGAATTGCTTCTGTAATAAAAGTGCTAAAAATGTCTCCTTATATTATAGAAAATTGTTGCAATTTTTTTTTTTTGCTTTACAATGAAATTTTTATTCCAAATCTTATTTGATTTTCCTTTAAAATGGCCCTCAGATTTTATTCTGATGACTCTGAGGACTGGGACAGATTGCTGTTTAAGACAGGAAATTGCTTGACAGCCAAAGTCTCTTGGTCAAATAACTCCACTCCCTCCCTATCTGTCAGTTTCTATGCGGCCAAGTGAACCTTTCTTCTTTGCTTTTTTTATCCTCGAATACTATATTCTTTTACTGCCTTCTAAAAATTCTATGTAGTACCTTTAAAAATTTCAAATCTTATTTTTTAAAACTAAATTTACTAGGGTGACATTGATTAATATGATCATATCGGTTTCAAGTGTACATTTCTATGATACAAGCTTTCTATATTGCACTGTGGGCCCACCACCTAAAGTGAAATCATCTTCTGTCACCATGTATTGACCCTTCACCACTGTCCCACCCACTTCTCTTTGGTAACCACTATACTGTTGTCTGTGTCTATAAGTTTTAGTTTTATGCTAAGCAAAACAAATCAGTTAGAAAAACCTAAGAGCCATATAATTTCACTCATGTACTATCTGTTTACGGAGGGTGCCAATAATTTTGTTGCACTGAAATCAGTTATATATTTTTCACATTAATTCTATTAAACCAAACAGATAGTGTAATTGATTAAAACAAAAAAATAATTTAAGGTTTAAGTTATGCCTCATTTATACTTTTCATAATAGGCAGGGTGAATTTTAGTAACCTACATGTTATAAAATTGAAGTATGTACTGAGGAAAAGGCAAAAGTATAGAGATGCACTTAAAAATCTCTCTCTTCATGTAGTATTAAAATGCATGTGATTGTTGAAATGGAGTTAGGGCTGTTCCTTTTAAGAAAATCATTTTACAGGACTTAGTAAAGACAAGCTAGTTTTCTTATAATCAGTATCATATCCCATGAAATTATAGCTTCTCAGGTTTTAAAGAATCTTTGTAATTATGCCAGTGGTTTCCATATGGTTAAAATATAATTTTAAACATCATAAAACATACTTTAAAATGAAATATTATTCAAAATTCCTAGCATTTGAATTTGCAGTACCATATATGTCCATATTTACAAGATTGTCTTGTTTTAAAAACCTGTCAGTGAGTCTAGTATGAGCAGAGGATCACACATTTAACTTTGCAGAGTGTGTGATGGTGGATGTCCTCTAGCTGCCTCCATGAGTATTTGGTTGCGTGTTTTGACTTGGCTGCCCAGTAGCAGAACATTCTGAGTCACACAGGTAAGAAGTTGCAAATGATAAAGGTGCTATTAAAGACTGCCTTGTAAAATTCTCATTCTCTTTAATGAACAGATAGAGAAGCTTGAAAGTGAAAGGAAGAGTTTGGTTTCAAGATTGAATTAGTAACTATAAGTCAATACATATCACCCAGAACTTGAAATAAGCACTGACATTGTCTCTAATACTATCTTCTTAGGACACACTTAATTATATATTCACTTGTTATCCTGCAGCCAACTTGGGCTGTCAGGGAACATGTGCTATGCTGTTACACCATGGCAGCATCTCGCAGTCCGCTGATTGCATGGCACTCATGTGCAGACAGAGCCCCTGCCAGCATGGCCCCCAACTGGGAAACTGGTGGTGCAGGAAACACACTGGTGTAGGGGTAATATTCATATTGAACACATTTCAGTGTGTGTTTTAAATTAAATTTGTGAAAATAGATGAACAGTACTTTCAAAATTATATTTGAATCTTATGTACAAGGAAATCCTTAAGACACTAAATTCTTCAGGAAAGTTAAAAAAAAATTGTTAGTCAATCCAAAAGCTCTCAGTTTTTCAACCCTATCTGTAACACTTACACTAAGTAGATAGTTAGTGCCCACTTAAATATGTTCAAACATGGGGAACCCTCTCTTCTGGGGATAGTCTACTTTGTCTTTATGGTATCTCTTCTGATGTTAGAAAATGATTCTTATATTTTATTTGAATTTCTCTACCTGAAGGCCAATATCCTTAGTTCCTTCAATTGTCCTTCGCATAGTCTGGGTTATTATCATGTTTCTTCTCTTATAAACGAGTTCCACAAGCCTATATGCCCTTTAAGAAATGGTACCTGGGCCTATAGATAGACCTGGATATGGTTTGGCTTCATAGAGAATGGTCACTTTCACTTTACTCCATATATGGTGTGTGTATATATAATTGCATTGAACTAAGTTTTCATTAATTATGCTAGTTATTCCATCTGATATCGCCAAAACTTTTTCACAGTGTTTCCCCCAAATGTCTTTATTTTGATATTGTCATGCAATTTCAAGCATTTGGTTTTAGGAACTAGAATGAAAACATTTTAATTTAATTCTAATAAATAAAACAAACTCACCCCATTCTACCCTATAAATTTTGATTTCCGGTTCTGTCATCCATTATATGTTTTTATAGAGGCTTGTGACATGAAAATGTGATAAAAATTCTCTATGTTTATTCAAGTAAGGGATGAAGGACAACTGTTAAAATCACTAATGAGAACTCTTTGAATGTCAATATTTCTAAAGTTTAGGTATAGTGTATCTACCACATTTCTAAAATATTAACATTAAAATTTTACTCACTGAATCCACATTATTTATCTAGTGTACTTACAAACTGTTATTTCATTCTGGAACTTTGCTTGGGATTAATGTTAAACTCACCATCCTTTCAATTGTAAAAATATTTCCACTCCCCCTCCCATTGGAGTATTGCAACATTTAATTATTTTTAGTAACACAAGTTTAAAAAAATGGTATTAGTGATTGGTAAATATTTGTAGTTCTAGTGTCCACCAACACATAGAATTAGCCTCAGTGAATTTACTAAAATCTAAGTTCTGTGGTTCATCTTTGAGAATCTATGACTAGATCAGTTTTTCACAGGTGAACTTCCATTAACCAAACTCATTGGAGACAGATGTACAAACAAAACTAGAACCCCATCAATTTATAAGTGGGCACAATCTTTATGGAGATTTACAAAACATTGAAGTTTTACTCAGAGGGTTAGTTTTGTAGGCATGGAATTGAATTAACTGTTTCAGGGCATAAGGGAGTTGGAGCAATCTCCACAACCTAGATACTTAAGTTACAAATTAATTGTTAAAGTCTGTGTGACAGAACAGTCTTTTTTTTTTCTGTTCTAGACCCAAACTTTGATATTCCATGTTTCAGAGATACCCGTCTCAGACTAACAAGTCTGTCTTTCGGTATTAATTCAGTCAAACCTTACTGTTGTTTGAGAGGTTTTCTTTTTCTTTACATGACTTATATCTCTGATTCATTCAATTATTTGGCAATGTTACATTCTGAAGGAAATTTTACTTTTCTTACTTTTATTGGAAAAAAACAGCAAATATCTGTAAATTGGAGGCTGGCATCTGAATCTGGCATAGGGAGAATTTTGTCATTTGTCAAATATATTTAATTTTTGTGTTTGACCTGTAAATACTTTTCTAATGCGATGCCATTATTTACATTCAAAGTATGGATTTTTGACTACACTTTAAAAATTATAAGACCTGCCAACTGATGCCCATGTTCTCTCATACTTGTAAGTGACTGGAAATGAGTGGTGTTGCTCACCATAGGTGGAGCCTGCTCCCCATTTTCCTAGTTCCCTCCTGGCCTACCTCACTCATTTACACTACTTGTCTGCCCCCTAGAGGAGTTGTTTGAGCTTGAGAAACTTGGATGCTGTCTGGAGTCCATTCTCTTCCTTACTCACTACCCACAAGAACACACTCCAGCTTGCAATCATTTCGTTAAATATTCACAACTGTGGTTCAATAATCTAAGTTGCAAGTTCTACCTAGTGTTCTGAGGTGTAATATTTAGTTTAAAGACATTTGGAATCATTAGAGATGGCTATATACATATATGTATATATATGTGTGTATATACCATATATTTATTTATTTTATATAATTTTTAAAAAAGATTTCATTCATTATTTTCAGAGAGAAGGGTATGGAGGGAGAAAGAAAGGGAGAGAAGCATCAATGTATGGTTGCCTTTCATCTGACTCCAACTACAGACCTGGTTGGAGACCTGGCTTGCAACCTGGTTACATGCCCTGACTGAGAATCTAATCTGTGACCTTTGGGCTTGCAGGCTGGCACTAATCCTCTGAGCCACACCAGCCAGGGCTTACTTATATTTTTATAGTCTTTTAATCATGTTTTTTCCATCTACAGTCCTACCCACTAACAATATATCTCCAATATCAAGCAATGTGTCCATTCCTCATTTAATCATCTTCAGTCAATGTTTTATAACAATAGTTAAGTTTACTTAATGAAAAATTGCTATTTGTAATTTTGTGTAATCATATTATACAGTATTCTGAGTAAAGTTATAATAATAAATATATAATACTGCTTTGTATTGCATAAAAATATAAGGATAAATATTACCAGGAATCTTATGCTAGAGGCAATATAAACAAAAACTAGGTTTTAAAAAGTCTGGTTTGACTGAAAGAGTAAAAGGAGAAATAAACAGCAAGTCCATGTAAGAGTTTTTGCTGTGGTTTTGCAAGCCTAGAGAAATCAAAATGGACAGATGACTATGGATTAGTGTAAACGGGCTTGGCCTTCAATGGGCTGGTTTCGAAAGCGGGTTGCTTTAGCTATGAGTGCTGCAGCAAGACTCATGAATTGAGTCTTTGTTTTCTTAACTATGGAAATAAAATGTAAAAAGAAAAGAGTTTGGGTTATTTTTGAAACCTGCTGCACTCAGCACTTTCGAGGTTCTGGAAAAAATGGAATGTTAGCAAATTCAATTCAGTTTTGTGATCTCTGTGCATTCTATAGGTATTTGCCCTTAATTTTCAAGGTATATTTCTTAATACTTATTCTTATTCATTATGGATTTGTTTGTGGATTTAAGATAGCTTCTTTTGTTGGTTTCTATTGTTAATGCATATAATGAAATCTCAGAATAACTTGTTTGTGAGATACAACAAATTATAAGCACGGAGATATAGGTTATATATGTTTTGTTTCAATTTTGATAGACTTAGTACTAAGAAGTTGATGGAACAAAGGATTTCAATACTATTTGGTCCTGAGAAACTTAATCTGTGGAATACTTATGTAGCACTCTAGCAGAGAAGTTCTGTTGAATAGTGTTAAATATGATAGACTTTTATTAAAGGCTTAAGCATAGACTGGTTAAATGCAAAAAAACATCACACTTCATACGGAATCATTCTGATGTTGTTTTCAGTAGTCTAGTTGTGCTGAATTCGCTCCACAAAGACCACAACTGTGGATTTGTCTATTGATGAATTGACTTTGACCATTATAGAATATGTATTGGCTTTTTTTTTTTTTTATTGATTTACCCTGACTGTGGCCTCTGATACCTAAAATATCTTGTAATTTTCTTCTAAGTCAAGCCTATAAAATAACCATTTTTGATTTGAAAATGCAAGACATTTAGGTCATATAAACCTGGATTCAAAACCTGAATTTAGTACTTTCTAATATTGGATAAATTATTTAAAACTATTGACCTTAGTTTCATCACCTGTAATGTAAGGAAATATTTACCTAGGCAATGTTGTGAGAATTAAATAAAGTTAAAAGTATTGTCACTTAGAATCAATTCTGTGAATGTGAATTCCTTTTTTTTCTTCCTTTTTATATCTTATGCATTTCTATTATGCTTTATGCATTCAAGATTTAACTCAATATTTATTAATTACCTATTCTATGCTAAGATCCTGTGATAGATTTTGAGGTTCAGACATAAAGAAGGAGAGTCACTGTTTTCAAAGTGATAAAAATATAAACTAATGATTACAACACAGTGTGACATGTTTCACTTTTAACAAGAAATGCTGTGATACCCACCGGTACCCAGGTTAGCCCAGAATTCAGGAAGGCTGTCTGTAAGAGAATGCCTTTTGCTATCAGTGAGCTAAGAGGAGGAGTGGTCCAGGTGGATGAGGAAGGGAATAGGGCTGAGACCTAAGAGGACCTGGCATGCTTAGCAACCTACACATAGATTGGGGAGGTTCTAACACAAGAAATAAGGGGCCTGTGATAGAAGCAGCAAATGTGATAGAAGGAGCAGAGATAAGATAATAAGGGTCTTTTGTGCCATATGTAGAGGTTATGCTGTCTTCTCTCTGGTCTTCTTCGTAGTTATTATTTTGAATAGCTGTTTAATGCACACATTACTCATGTGTCCCATTGTTTGTCTCTTCCTCTCTAGACAATAATCTTTATGGCTGTGGTTCTCAACCTTGGCTACACATTAGAATCACCTTTGGGGGAACTTAAAGAAAATGAAACTTCAGCCCACCCCTAGAAATTCTGATTAAATTATGATGATTTGGGTGAGGGGAACATGATGTCTTTGAGAGACTGCTGCCTCAAGCAATTTCATTTTTCTATTTGAAAGTGAAGTATTTGTTTACATCAGGGGTTTCTTTATTCATTCTTTCCTTTATAGCTGCTTTAGTCCATAAGTTACTTGTGGGCTCTTTTCACAAAGTTATCTCATGTGTAATAGAATCCCAGCAAAATCAGGACACCGAGGAATGAACATGAGATTAGAAAGTGAAGACTAGAGCAGAAAAGCAAGGGTTTTGATGTACAAAAGTTTGAGATGTGATATATAAAATAATTGTTAATATAAATTTCTGAGAAAGCCAACTTTTACTTATCATTTAGCCCTAACTAACATTCCTCATCTAGCTACTTTGTTAGACAATAAGTGCTGTACTGAACATACACATACATACATTTTTTTCATGCTTATTTTCAGGCAGTATTTCAATCAGAAATATTCGGTGAAAAGGCTTATGGCTTCTGAAGGGTTGTATTGATTTACAATGTCACCAGAACACTTACAGAACACTTACAGAAGCAATATGTTATGATTTTTTTCTGGTATCTCAGAGTTTTGGCCCATGGACAACACACATAGGCCCCGATGTTAGACACAGCTCATTAGCCATAGTACCCAGTCCCTTTCCCATGAGGTACCTTCCGCAGACCCAACTTCAGGGACACCAAAATAACATCTAGAGAACAGTTATGAAGAGGTGAAATGAAGAAAAAGCAAAGAAGTAAAAGCAAAAAAAGCTGCTTATATTCCTCCCTTTATGTTGAATTTTGAGTCTTGGGGAGGAACTAGAGGGGAGAGCAAGAATCTCATTAGTTTATGGTTTGGAATTTTTATGTTGGGCTGGACTAAACTTGTACCGTCTGCAAGTGACAGCATGTAGCTTTGAGATCTGATCAGTCAGGGGCAATAGCAAGAAAGGTAAGTTGGTTTTTGCTTATACACAGTTGATCCGGGAAACTCCTTCATGAACCTCAACCATGACAACTTCCAGACATGTTCTTCTACACCTGTTTTTCATTTGCCTTACCATTTTTCATTGATTAGAAGTTCTAGGCAATAATATTTTAAAATCTGTTGATCTTTTCCTTTATTACTTCTTTTCTTTGTCTCAAAGCTAAAAAAGTTAGAACTGATAAATACTACACTCTGTTTTGTTGTCATTTTCCAGCAATTGGTTGAAAAAAAATTAACTATTTCATCTCTCTGTCGCTTACTTTGTTATGTAGTAAAATGTTCATTAAACTTAATTTTCCCAGATTACTACATCTAAAAATTGACAAAAAATTGGATAAAATCTTTGCCCTTTTATATTTGGGTCTAAATGATTTTTACTCTTCAGATAGGAGATTGGAGATATCCTAGAATTTTATTATATTTTTGAGTCTGAGGCTGAACATGACAGAAGGAATGGTTTGTGGAAGGAGGGGATAAGTTTAACATACTTTAGGCAGCATTTGGCACAATTGACCATTTTCTTCTATTATTTTAATTTTTTCTTTTCTTTTTTATTGAAGTTATTGGGGTGATACTGGTTTTGCCATGTAGATATATAGGCCCAAATCATATATTTTTGGCTTCACCTCTTGTTTTCATTTAATTCATGTTTTTATTCTTTTTTTTTGGATTATCTTACAATTAAATTTATTAGGATAACATTTGTTAATAAAATTATATAGGTTTAAGGTATACAATTCTATATACATCATTTTTATATTGTATTGTGTGTTTGCCACCCCAAGTCAAGTCTGCTTTCATCACCATTTCTCTCCCCTTTACAAAACTCTTCTACCTCCGCTCCTCTCTTTGTTTCTAGTAATCACCATGCTGTTGCCTATATCTAAGGCTGGTTGTTTTCCTTTCTTAATTCCCTTCACATTTTTCACCCAGCTCCAATTCCCCATCCCCTGATAGCTGTCAGCCTGCTCTCTAAGCATGTGTTTCTATTTTGTTTTTTAATTTATTTTGTTTATTATATTCAACATATTAGTGAGATCGTGGTACTTGTTTTTCTTTGACTATCTATGTAATTTAGCATAATGACCATTCCCTTAAAAAAAAAAAAAAAAAAAAAAAAAAAAAAAACTGACTTTTTTTTCTTGCAAGAAGCTGCAAATGATCATTCATCTCATTTTCTTTCTTTTTTAAACAAATATTTAAAGATTTTATTTAGACCCTGGCTGGTGGCTCAGTGGATAAGGTGCTGGCCTGTGAACCCAAAGGTTGCTGGTTCGATTCCCCAGCCAGGGTACATAACCAGGTTGCAAGCCAGGTCTCCAGCTACAGACCTGGCAGAAGACCTGGCTTGCAACCTGGTTATGTGCCCTGGCTGGGGAATTGAAATGACGATCTTTGGGTTCTAAGGCCGGTGCCTTATCCACTGTGCCACCAGCCAGGACTCACTTCATTTTCTTCTACTTCTTTCCCTCTGTTTAGCTGATTTTCTACTTCTATCTTCACATTAAAAGTGGGAATTTCTCTGAATCTGGTTTTGGATCTTTGTCCTTTTTTAATATTTTCTTTGTAGGCAACTCAAACACTAATAATTTAAAATGTATATTGGTGGCACTTACATTTGAATATACCACCCTGACAGTTTCTCTCTGCTCTGGATTCATAGATTCAATTTTCCCCCATAGTGGGGGAAATGGGGGAAATTCATCTAAGCAGTTACTGCCTCACTCATCTTTGACTTTTTTCTTTACATTTTCTTCCCACATCCAGTTTATTAACAAATGTGACCATTCCCAATGCCAAAATATATCTCTATATGTTTTCTCTATATGCCTATTTTCACTGCCCTATTCCAGTCTTCTAATTGTTCCTGGCAACCAATAACATCCTAGAAGACTGAACCCTATGTAGTCCACCCTCCTTCTTAAATGGCATTTAACATATTTGTTAGTTTGTTTGTCTATTAACTTTTCTTTCCAATGGATTATAACCTTGGAAGGGTGGGAACTATATTTCATTTGTTCTTTACTATTTCTCCAGTGCCTAGCTATCTTATAATTTATGCTATATGGAATTCACTTTCCATTTTCATACATTTTTAATAAGTTTCCAGTGGATAACATTATTAATATCTTTGGGATAAATTTCTTAATCTCTATATGGAAGAGGTTGTATTAGGTAAATTCAAAGGGTACTACACAAAATTGTTTGCCCCCCCATTATTTCTTAATTATTTGATGAGGTATTGATTCAGTAATTGAAAAGGAACTATTTTGTTATATGTTTCATTATTTAATTGGTTATGTGTTTGTATGTTTACTTTAAGGTATGAAAATCTGCATACATTATATCATCTAATTTGTTGATTTAAAAATGTTTTTACAAAATCATTTTATTGGTCTTCTCACCAAAATAGTATAGCTGGCCTTTCTTTTTTTTTTTTTTTTTTTTCTGTGCCAAGATATATGTTCTTTTGATAAAAGTTATATTGACTGGCTTCATGTCCTACAGGTTAACATATTGTAGACCTATTTTATTCTCTAGCCTATTTTTTCAATTGATTCTTACCGCTATCTTATTGAATGTAATTTGTTGTTTTGCATCAACAACAATCTTTGTTGAAGTCTGTCAAGGATTCCTGACTTAAACTTTTTCTTCCCATTGCTATATGTGACTATAAGATAAATTGAACTTTGCAAATAGTAATATCTGTGACATTAGTTATAATCCTGTGTTTCTCTCTACTTCCCTCTCATATTTTCCTTGGTTAAGTGGTATATTTTGAAATAATATATCTTATGATTTAAAGTGAGTCTTTAGAATGACTTCTAATAAAATCATTACACCATGACTATGATTAATGTCATAAATTTATCCTTCATTCAATATTTATGGTTCATCTTCTATGTTAGGCAATGATGTTAACATAGGTATCTGTTATTCATATTGGCACCAGCTCAAGGAAATATCATTTTAATTAATTTTTAAAATACTTTTTCTATTTCATTAAGTTGAAATTATTGAAATTAACATATGACTCTATAATTTCTGTATTTAAATTTCAATTTTTAAATAATTCTTTTCAACTTTAAGCACAAACCAACCAATTTATCTCAGGTACATATGGGTTTCCAGTTGATAATTCTCAGTTAAAATGCTTGCTGAGTAGTTACTAATGAGTTCTGCATTAAGTATTCAAATAGTCATGGCTCTTCCCTCCTGGATACCAAATTGGGAAGAAAATATTCTACTAAGCAAATAACTATGTAATTGCAAATTGCGATAAATGCTTTGGATGAAATAATGTGTATCGAGAGAGAATAACAAGAAAGAATTACTTTTGCTGATCTTGCCCAATATATTCAACTCAATCTTTTGCCTGAGTTATGGGCAGATAGTTTTCTCTCTCTGCTACATATTTCTATCATGTGTGAACATGGTGCCTCAAACCTAATATCCTCTTCTTTCTCTCCTTTTCCTCCACCTTTACTATTCCTTTTCCTCCTCTCCTTTCTTATTCTTCACATCGTTTACAAGAATGCTTACTTTCTTTCATGAAATGTGGTGAGAACTTTACAAATGGTTACTTATAAACCTTAATTGCAAGATAGGTAACTATTGATACTATTATACATTTTACTGATAAAGGAATTGAATGTTATAAAGGACAAGTCTATGTTTTATAGACTACAACAAATCCTTTGACTATGTCAGTCATGAAATTTGTGTGTTGCTTTGAAGAAATGGGCATGCAACACTCAATTTTTCTGATGTGTAACCTGTAGTGAACAGAGGAAGCCACTATCAGGATAGAGTATGGAGAGACAGAATGGTTTCCAATAGCCAAAACTCTCAGACAAGGATACAGTTTTATCTCTATTCATTTAATCTGTATGCAGAACCTATCATATGAAAAACTGGGCTAGTTTCAGAGGAAGAATGAGTGAAAATTAATGGAAAAATATCAGTAACTTAAAACATTATTGACTGGCAATTTCACAGCAAAATCTAATGCAAGCAAGAGTTGACTTGTTATTGGTCAACAATTTTTGGGCTTGAGAACATGAGTTTTTCATGACTGGTCAACAGTGTGTTAAGATATGCAGATGATACCATTTTACTGGAAGAAAATAGCAGTGATTTGAAACAAATTCTGATGAAAATGACAGAAGAAAGTGACAAAGCAGGATCGAATATGGACATCAAGAAGATAAAAATCATGACTACAGAAGAAATATAAAAATATAATATTAACAATGAACACATTGAATTTGTTAAAGATTTTACTTCTTTTGGTTCTGTTACCAATTTGAATGGAGACTACAGCCAAGAAATGGAGAGAAGGCTGAGACTCAGAAGGGCAGAAGTGGAAGAATTAGGAGAGATCACTAAGAGAAAAAAATATGTAATAAGAGATCAGGGCTAATATCACCCACTTAATCCCAATTATGTACAGATGCAAAAGGTGAATATCAAAGAAGGATGATAGGAAAAAAATAATTCATTCAAAACATTGTATTAGAGGAGAGTTCTACAGATACTCTGGACTGCCAGAAAAATGTAAAAAGTGGGTCATAGAGAAAATTAAATCTGAAACATCACTGGAGGCAAAAATGACAGAACTGAAGCTATCCTACTTTGGTGCTATCAGGAGAAGCAGGGTTCTTTGGAAAAGACAATAATGCTGGGGAATATGGAAGGTAGCAGGAAAAGAGAAAGGACACATATGAAATACTGTAGGTTGACTTTATAAAAGAAATCAAAGGCATGAAACTCCAGGAGGTGAGCAGGATCATTGAGGAAGCAAATTGTAGGCATCATTCATTCATAGGTTTGCTAGGAGTCAGAGCCAAGTCAATGGAATGCAGTGGACACAAAAGGTGAAGTAACTTTCTTTTGGTCATGTGGTCTCAAATCTTCAGGAAAAGATGCTAACTCAGCTCTTCTGATTCTAAACCTCATGTTCTTTCTTTTAGGATGCCATCTTTCCAACATTTATTATGTGCCACTCTGTGCTGAGAAGAAAGAATATAGGCATTTCCTCATGTAATCATTATGACAACCCCTTGAAGTAGAAGCTGTGTTTATCCTCTTGCTAGTGTCCCAGACCTGTCCTACAGTTTCTGTATATCTCTAGGGATAGCTTTATGGGATAAAGAAGGGAATAATTCCAGTGATCTGGCAAAACAAATTTGGAGTGTGGAACTATCACCACAGGTGGGATTTAATGTTCTAGAATCCTAGAGAAAGAAAAACTGCAAAGAAACAAGCTCAACATTCTGCATTCCTTTTACACATGAGGCACTTGCTGAAGTTTGAGCTTAAATTATTATCTGATCTTTACTTTTTCTACAGCTTCTTTTCAAATAACCTAATAGAACGTATACTTGTTTTCTCAGAACATAACATGTGCAATAACCAAAAATTGGAAAGTACCCAGTTTTTGGATACTTGGGATATGTAGTAGTCATACAATGAAATATTAATACAGCAATAAATGAATATAGCAGAACAGTACATATTACACTATATACATAATATAGATTTTAAATTACATATACACATATACAGAAGACTGCATGCTTCCATTTATATGAAAACTAAATTACAGTGTTTAGTGGCAATTAAATAGAAGGGATGTATAAGAAAAAGCTGGGTGGTTAACTTTAAAGAAAAGCAAGAGGGGTATGTTGGGAGTGGGTATGTGGGGAATGTCTGAGGTGCTGGCAATATTTTTTAAATGAACTAAATGTCAATGCAAATACTTATGTAAAACTCAAACAAAGGCAGAGAAAAATTTGATTGACACACTTCCCATCCAGTTTCAAAATTTATTAATTCATGAACCATGTTACTTTATCTCTATTACCCTAACTCCTGTACCTTCAACACAGATTATCTGGGGCCAAGTCCCATGCATCATATTCAAATGTGTAAATATTTTATATATCTGTAAACATAAAATATCAAAATGCATTCACTACCATTATTACAAAAAGAAACAATGATTTCTTAACATCATCGGTTTTCCAATCAGTCTTTTAAATTTTTCTGACATTCTCAATTTTTTAAACAATTGATTTTGTTCAAGCAGGACCCATAAAATAGCCCACCTCTTTAATTTGGCTGCTGTGAGTCTTGAGTGGTACAACTGTACATTCTAGATTTTCCACGGAGTCCCATTTCCATAATGTCTATTTTCACTCTCTAAAATATCCTACTGTGGATGAAAAATCTTATGATCATTCTATAATTAAGTCATTTTTAAGTTCCCACTCTCTCCCTTTTCCTTTTGTACTTTTATGTTTTTTTCATTTGCCTAATAGTGTCTTCTGTAGACTTGATATTTGCTAAACATGGCTAACTGGTGTTACTGAATATGTTCCTCTGTACCCTGTATTTCCAGTTAATTGGAAATTAGAACAAGAAGCTTGATTTGTTTTAACTTACAGGGGGAATGAGAAGGGAGAGTACTTCATAAGTGATGTTGTTTACTTCTGGTAGAAAGAATGTAGCATCCAGTTGCATCTATTAGTCAGTTAGGTTAGCAATTGTTGATAATCATTCAAAAAGAGTTTTCCAAATGGTGTTAATGTTCTGTGTCTTGATCTAGGGATTCTTATATGAGGCTTGCTTTATAATAATTCATTCAGCCACTTATTAACTTTTCTATATGTGTTGTATTTCATGAAAATAATTTAACAATAGATGTATGCAACTATATATATATATATGTATGGGGCTATGGGTAGAAAAAACTAATGAAGTTGGTGAGATATTGTTAAATTACAATATGAGATTAATATGGTTTGCAAATTAGATAGCAATTGGTTATAAAAAGTAAATTTTCTTATTCTCAGAACTAAAAATAAGATTTAAATAATAATTATGAATGCTATATTATTCTACTGTGATCATTTATTTAGAGAATGTTTAAACTTGCTTTCTGTGCTGGACTGATACGGAAAATGTGGTAAAATGGCATGTGATGATGTTGATCAGAAAGGAGGCTGGGTATGGCTTCATGAGGGTTAAACCAGCTCATGAGAGGAGACACTTATCTTTTTGAGTAACATCTATTAATAAAGATTACAGTCTTTAATGAATAATTAAGAGATCCCAATTTAAAAATAACTTATTTGGGCTTTTGGACATCAAAGAATCATAAATGTATTAATTTGATGATTACAGGGTGATTTATATGTTAATTACTCTACATTCTAATTGATTCTAGATATCATCTCCCAGGATAGATTGACCAAAGTGATACAGATAGAGTTAAACATATAGAAGAGTAATAAAGTTCCTCCTAGCTTGTTGATAGAGATGGGAAACTGAGAATCTTTTCTGTTTGATGGTGGGAGTAAAATTATGAGTCTACAACTTTCTCACTAAGGCAGAATTACTATCATAAAGCAAATTCCCAGAAAACTACATTTTGAATCATATTTCCCAGAGAAACTAAGCCACTAAATTTAATTACTTTTGGAAAGTAAAAAAGAAAAATAAACTCATTGAATCCTGGGAAAATATTCTATTGTTTTCTGGGGTGCCCTAGTTTATACTTTTGTATTCAAGCGATGATGGTTACTAGTAGCTGACCAACACCAGAAGTCTCCTGTATATTGATTGATATTAATTGGGGACCTTGCAATTTGCTTTAGTCTTCTTTCAGTCATCTTATTGATGAACATCTATTTCCCTAGTCTCACTATACTGTGGTTTCTATTGCTCCAATGACATTTTTCACTGGATACAGACTGGCTTAATTCACTTTTACTATGTGATGCCTTGAGTAAGTTTCTGGACCTGTTTGCATCTTATTTTTTTCACCTGTATAATGATAATTGTAGTATCTCTCATCTATCTATTGTAATGATTAATACATGTAACACCTTTGGCACATAAGAAGTCCCCAGCAAATTGTACTTAATCTCCACCATGCTTCAAACAGCTCATTTACTTAGTTGAATGCTAAAGATTCTCATTGCAAAAACTGCTCTACCATTCAGATCTTGAAACGTAAAAATATTCCACTCTGACTGTAACCGTCTTTGTTTTCTGGAAGCTATTTCTTTCATTTCCTTATGAACAAGACTACCTTTTTATTTTATTTTATTTTATTTTTTGGACCTATTCTTGATCTCAGTGGCTTTCATATCTCTGTACTTTATTGTCCAGAAAAATTAAGGAGATTGATATAAGATTATGAATTTATTGTCAAGTAAAAATGTTAAAATAACCAACATCATCACATGGTGAAATTATGAAATTGTATACTTTTAATAATAACTATCTCTCTTGATAAACTATGCATTCTCATGAGCTAGAGACTCATGAAGTACCTACCTTGGTCACCCTGAGTATACAGGATTTTGTGCTTAGCATGTGATAATAGATTCATTAAGTGAAGACATTTATAGAATGAATGAATAAAAGATCTATTATTTAATACAAGAAAGGTGTTTTGGTAAAAAAAACTAAAAGTGGGAGTTCTTAAATAAATATGTATATGAAAAATATTCAATGTCAGAAATAATAATATTAAAATAATGTTTTTATTTTGTTGATATAAATTGTCAACTTGTTGATTTGTATTCATGTGGTAGTGGAATGCAAAATGAAGCTCAAGTGTTCAATATTTCATGATACTCTGTTTTTTAAACTTCAGTTAGTACCAACATTTAGATTCAGGCAGGGCCAGACCAGGTCATTCCAGTATCTCAGACAGGCTACTAATTTTAAGCCCACTTAAATATTTGACAACTATATAGTACAGTTTCACAGAGACTAAAATTTTCTTATTAAAATTTGAGTGCTCTTTTATTTAATATCTTTGTTAGTTATCTTTTCCTGTTCTTTGAGTTTCCACAAAATAAAACTCTATTTATATATCAACTTCAGTGAATAAAGTAGAATTTAGGAAATCAGAAGAGAGGACATATATTATATAGTTCATATCTTCTGATTCAAATGCTATGTATCCTGAAGCTTCCAAATTCTCATTTTGAACCTCATACCCACTAAGATTCTTTCCTTTGCTGTTCTCCACACTTCCTGACCTCTGCCTCCAATAAAGTCTTATTTGATTATTTATGAAAGCCTCTCCCCCTCTCCCCAGTTTATCCTTCCTAATACAGAGAAAAGCAAGGGGTGCAAATTAATTCTCCCAAGAAAGAGTGATAATGCTGTTTTAAATGAAAAACTCTTGGGGTGAGCCTCCTAAACAAGTGCCTGCAAGTTTTAGGGGAAATGTGGATCATGAATGCAGAAAAGAGGAGCTATAAAGTCCTTGGTAGTCACCAGTTTGTTAGAATACTTGTAACTGAAAGAATATTTAAACTGTTGCTCTCGTAAGTATTTAGTGAATGTTTATTTGTGCAGGGATTTTGTAAGGTGCTGGTGTTAAACTGTGGAAAGCTGCTGGAGAGTCACAGTATGGTAAGCAGATTGTCCCTGAATTCAAATCCTTTCAATTATGTTTATATTACTACCATTGTGATTCTGAGCAAATAATTGCTCTGAAATATGCATTCTTCACCTCTAAAATGGACATAAAATAAAACCCACCTATAAGGTTATTTAGATTTATTATTTAACTCAATGTCTGACACATAATATTCTATTCAGCATATTTTTCCCTTCCCAGCACCTCTAGTCTCCATTTCCTCTTCATAGATAAATAAAATAAAGAGGAAACAAATTTAAAGCCTAAGGTAAATCAATAAACAATTCAACAAGTTCATACAGATTACCTATTCTGCTTAGAACTAGTAAGGGGATTGTCTTTGTCTGTTTAGGCTAATAACAAAAATACTATAAAGTAGGTAGCTTATAAACAATAGAAATTTATTTCTTATGGTTATGGAAGTCAGAATGTCCAAGATCAAGGTGCTAGCAGATTTCATGTCAGTAGAGGACCCACTTCCTCTGTCACGATTGTCATCTTCTCCCTGTGCCCTCATATAGTGAAAGTAGAAAGGGCGCCCCCTGAGGTCCCTTTTATAAAGGCACTAACCCCATTAAATGAGGGCTCCACCCTGATGGCTAAATTACCCCTGTCCCCCAGAAGCCCTATCTTCTAATACCATCACATTTGTAATTAGAACCTCAACCTAGGAATTTTGGGGCTACATGAACATTAAGTTTATAATAAGGATGCAAACAGAAATAAAATACAGTCTCTGTTGTAGGCACCTATAGTTTAGATTCATGGATTCTCAAGAGTTAGGATAATCTTAATGTTACCTAATGCAACTGCCTCTTCTGCAGGTAAGAACCTAAATGAGTAGGCAATAGTATACTGCAGTATATTACCTGGTGCTTAAGGATGTAAAGTATGCAATATGGTGGAACATCTCCCAAGAGAAACATTGAAAGACCAACCCAGTGCTCCACATTGGGTAGTATTACCTGGTCCAGTTAACCAACATCCACATTGTCAGCACTGTCAGCTTAATGTCTATGTGCAAAAACTCACACTTATACAAATTTCACAGATGAATATCCTAGAGTGCCAATTTATTACCATAAATGAACATTTACTATCATATGTACTTTAACAGTTAGCCACTCATGAATGGCCTTTTTCTATGGGCATATCTACATAGGAATCCAAGTTAAAATCAGAAAGTAGATAAGGCAGCAAAGAATTAATAAATAAAATTTAGATGATCTCAAAAAATATAAGCTAAGGTGGCCTGAGATACATTTTTTCTCATAATAGGGAAAATGATACTAATGAATGGTAGTGCTTATGTGATTGGCAAATAAAGAGTGATGTATTAGGAGAAATGACTAGTGTTAGAAATGGGAAATACAATTTTATTCTGGTTGGAGGTTAATTATGTGTCCGTTAGAAATTTTAAAAAAATTCCTATTGTTTCTTTTAATTTTCCATATGAAATAATAGGATATATATGTGAGTTCTCCATCAGGAATTATTCCTAAAGATTTCTTACATTTTCTTTCCAGCCATGGCCCAGGATGATAGCTCAGAGTAGGAGGGAAAGTCATAAATAACTGTAGAATGTATACATTTCTCTCTTCCCTTAACAGACTTTTGTTTTCTAACTATTCTTTGAGTATTTGGGAAAATATAAAGCATGAATTCTACATGGTTGCTTAAGATGTTTGGTTATCTTCTTAACGCATAACCCAAAAATAAGCTTGTGAGGGAAAAGTTACATAATACAGCCCTGCTGCAAACAGCTTGAAATCTTTTTTTTTAAATTAATTTATTGTTGCTTTATTACAGTTGTCCCATTTGTTTCCCCCATTGCTTGCCCCTGCAGCTTGAAATCTTATTGGAAAGGGAAAAAAATGAAGTAAAAATATTACCAAGTGGTAATATGTCAGTTAATAAGAATAAATTCAATAAACATTTATAAATAACTACTCTGAGCATAGGTCTGGACAGGATATCTGAGAGACCAAAGTGGGCATTTCTGCCTTTCAGTCAGTAACAAGGAAAACCAACACAACACATATTTGTCTGAGTTGAAAGGAGTTGAAAGGAGTGTTTGTGGGCATCAGAAGATGCAATCAGGAACCCATCAAAGAATGGGGAGGGTACTTGGGGAACAATTCCTATGAAGATGATTTGCGAGTTGAGTCTGAAAGGACACAGATGAGTAAAAACTGTGTAGGAGTGTCCAATGGTTGATGGTGGAGATCATGGCAGAAAATTGCATAAGTAATAATACAGGCTCTGAAGACAACAATTCTGCTTCAAAGACTGCAGCTTTTAATTTACTTTTTCTTTGACAAATGTGTTATGTCATCTTTCTAGTGCCATTTTTTAAAATTTAGTTCATTATAGACATGCATGATAATAATATTGGTTATTAAGCCTTTAGAAGGTGATATTGTGGGCAGCCAGCTTTAGGGTCCAGGGATTGAAGTGGTGTACATCACTTCTATCCACATTCTCTTGGCCATCACTTAGTTAGGCCCCCTCTCACTGCAAGGGCTGGGAAATGTAGACTTCTTTTGTACTGTTACAGGGCCTCTGAGTGATAAGAATAACCTAGATCCTAAGTGGAATTAGGGGGCATAGTTGGTGTGCCTAAAGATGTCATTAGGGATGTTGGAAGCAGCTAATCAGCCAAAGCTAACCACAATGTGCCCTCTTCCTATTCCTGGTTAGAGCTAAAGCAAATTTGGATGGCAATCATATAGAGTGAATCTGAGATAAAAGATACAGGATTATTAGTAGAGACAAAAAATATGATGTATTGTGTAGCTCAGTAAAACTGCATGAAAAATAAGAACTATTGATGTTGATACTTAGTAGGTATAACTGTATGTATATTGGGACCTCCTAGCTCACTATTAAACCCTCAGCATTGCCTTCCCACTCTTTATGCTTGTACATTTTTGCCTTTTTGGTGTACATAAATGCCCTCAAAGAATTATGCATGAAGGTTCATTATACATGTAGGTGGGATCTTATCTCTGCCATTCACCTCTATTTCCCTAGTACCTAGCTGTGGGATCCATTAATATGTGATGGATTCTAAAGGACCAAGTTTGTATTTATGAATAGTGTTAAATATACCTGTATATGCAGTCACATTTATCTATATTAATTCTGTGAATTTCTTTTTCCTTTCAGCTCTGAGGTCTATTAAAAAGTGTTTGTTTGTTTTTTTCTTAGAAAGTTCTAGTGTACAACATACTCATAGTAAACAGCTATTTACTCGGTAATGATGATTCTTCAGTAGCATGTACTGTATTCCTGGTAAGAAACTTTAAATAGATGATACCTGTTTTAGCCTTGTACTCACACACTGCAGAGTCGAATACAAAGTGTGTTCCTTTTATGGATAACTTTACTCAAAGTGCAAGGTGTAGATTTGTTCTTAACTTCTGATGCACTGCATTTTCACACTGTTTACTGTTAGTTTTCTTTTACAAAAATCATTATTGAATACAATGAGGACATTACCGATAATAAAAGTGTGTTGTGTTTAGTGTTTGTATTGTATTGATTGATTTTCAGTAACTCTTAATCTAAAATAAACACAAACTATTCCTGGCATCAGTACTGTTTTCTAAGTGGTACCTATAATTTTGTTTTTGTGAGTGAATGAAAAATAGCAAAAAAAGTGATTGCATAGCGATTTCATTGCTCAATAAATTAGCCTTAGCAGGTAAGAGATACTGTGCCTTAATCAATGAATAATTATTCCTTTATGATCTCAGTAGGATTGCATAAAAAGAGGTTTCACATGTAGCTTTGTTCATTTTGAGCCTGAAAACAGAGCTCTAAAATTATTAAGCCCAGCATAATTGCCTTTTGTAGCTGTGTTGAGAGGAATATTTGCATAGCATATATGCGTGACTATATTTTGTGTCAGGGAAAGGAGCAGGAAACAGTACATGCCTCCTGAAAAAATTGTATTTTGAACATAATGGAAACAAGAACATAGATCTTTGGAAAATGGGTTCATATAACATAGGCCTTGATTAGCAGATTTAGGAGAGTTAATAAAGAAATAATACATAGTTTGCTCTGGCTGGGTGGTGTAGTTGGTTGGATCATGCATGGGCCTGCATACCAAAAGGCTACTGGTTTGGTCAGGGCACATACCTAGGTTTCAGGTTTGACCCCCAGTCAGGGAGGTAACCGATGGATGCTCCTCTCTCTCTCTCTTTCTCCCTCTCTCATCTCCCTTCCCCTCCCTTTAAAATCAATAAACATATCATTGGGTGAGGATTGAACAAAATAGATAAATAAATAAATAAATAAATAAATAGATGTGACACATTTATTTCTTGGATCCAAATTTTCAGAGGCTATTAGCCATTCCTCAGTCTTTAATTTAGACTGAATATACTTGCTTTTAAAATTTTATTTATTATTAATTTTTATTCTTGTTCTACTATTGTTGTCCAGTTTCCCCCCACTGCTGTCCCTTTCCCTGCTTACTTCTCCACTCTCCCACAGTCAATCTCCACCCAGTTGTCCATGTCCATGGATCATTTATACACATTCCTTGACTAGACTCTTCCACTTCTTCCCCCACCCCACCTCCTCTGGTCACAGTCAGTCTGTTCCTTGTTTCCATGCCTCTGGTTCTATTTTGATCTTTTGTTTGTTTTGTTCATTAGTTTCCTGCTTTAGGTGAGATCATATGGTATTTGTCTTTTGCTGCCTGGTTTATTTCACTAAGCATAATACTCTCCAGTTCCATCCATGCTATTGCAAAAGGTAGGAGTTCCCTTTTTCTTTCTGTTGCATAGTATTCCATTGTGAAAATGTACCAGGTTTTTTTTTTTTTTTTTTTTTTTTTTTTAATCCATTCATCCACTGATGGACACTTAGGCTGTTTCCTCAATAATCTTGAGAAAAAGAACAAATGCGGAGGAATCGATACCTGATATCAAACTATATTACAAGACCATGGTAAATTTTATTTTTTTAAATGGTGGCCATGTTGGTGGAGTGTGGTACAATGGAAAAAAATACAGTGGAAAAGATACAGGACTGTGATACAGTGGAAAGAATACACAGCATAATTGAAAATAATGATGTAGGCCCCTGTGTACCATTCTGTAACATTTGGCAAGTTATTTTGAAGCCCCAGTTTCCTATTCATAAAGCAAACATAATAATACTGTCATTCAAGGTTGTTGAGAAAATGATAAATTAAATTACTTATTTACCTATGTTATATATTATATTATATATTTATACTCAGCTATCTTTATTTTTATATATTTATATTTATTACTCAGTTATATATTACATCATATATTTATTTATTACTCAGCTCCTAAGCTTGCTCTCTCTCTCTCTCTCACACACACACATAACGCCTCCTCCTTTCCCTACAACAGTCAAAACGCAGGTATAAATAGATTTCTCTCTTGGACTCACCTACTTGGGTAATAAAATTAGCCACCACAAGGGAGCTTCAGGGTCTCTTCCAGCAGGCGTCTGAACAGGGTCATACTTGGTGACTTGTGGGAAGATTGGTAAAAACCAACTGGTGAATTCTTTCAAGTTGCAGCTTCTGGGAGTTGAGGACATATATTCTTGGAAAAGCTGAGTTTACCCTCATGTTTAGCTTAGCTTTACTTTTACTTTTAAATCATGTGGAGATGGATGTTTTAGCATCATAAGAAACAGAGAGCAGACAAAGATATTTTTTATTATCCTTTCCTTCTTATCCAAGGCAACATTACTGGAAGTTTAAATAAGACCTGTATAGCCTTTAGTCTTGCTAAAGGTTGGTTGCAGGCATGCGCACGGAGAAGTTTTACCTCCACTTACAGCCAAGTTCTTCAAAGGAAAAACATCTCCTCTTGATGAAGAAATGAGGGCCACAAAATTCTCATTTTATTAAGGTACAAGGAATGTTTCCTGCATTAGTGTCCCCGGGCTGCTGGAACAAATTACCACAAATATGGTGGTGTAAAAACAATTTATTTTCTCACAGTTCTGGAATACAGAAGTCCGAAATCAAGGCATCACCTGGCTGGGCTGCACTCACCCCAAAGACTGTAGGGGAGAAAACTCCCTTGTCTTTTCTAGCTTCTGGTGGTTTCAGGAACTCCTTCATTTCTTCAGCTTTTGGTGGCATGCCTCCAATTTCTATCTCCATTGTCAAATCTCCGTTTTGTGTGTCTTCTTTCTCCAGTCTAATAAGGATACTTATCATTAGATTTAGGGTTCACCCCTCAATAATCTAGGTTACTCTCATCTCAAGATCCTTAATTTAACTACATCTACCAAGAATTTTCTTCTGAACAAGGTAACATTCACAGGTTCTAGAGATTTCATGGCTTTTATAGAGCCACCATTCAATAACTGTAATTCCTCTATTCTCTAACACAAATATAGCAAACAAGTGTGATTTTTGGAGAGAGAGACACAGGACTTTAGCAAACACTGCATGCCCTCTAATTGTTGCCAGGGGTATAATTTATTTTTATAAAAAGCCCACACCAACATTAATATGACATTTAAGAACAGTGGACAACAGTCAGGGATTTCTTTTTTTTTTTTCCCAAGAGAAAGGAGAAGAGAATTATTAACTATATGGTAAGGACTAGGGATTCTTCAAACTTAAAAGGTCAAGGAGTCTTCCATATTATTTCTTTAGAAGTTGATCCTGAATTTCTCAGAGAGGGGAGAATGGGTTCTAATTAGGAGGTACATGAAGATGTCCCAGGAAACTAGCAGTTTTAATATTTTCTTCCTCTAGCCAGCAATGGATTATCTCTCTAGGACTTCTGGGTATCAGAAGTGTTACTTATACCTCCCCTTGTCTTTTAATCTTATGGCAAATTTCTTTTAAGGAACAGGTTAAAGAAGACAGGTGAGATGAAAGAAGAAATTCCTCACTCCCCCCAACCAGGATTTGCTGTGTGTGTCTCTGTGTTTTCATTGTTATGATTTAAAAAGAGTTAATTAGTTAAAAAGAGTATTGATTAGCTTGTCTTGGGTCTGTTTGGATTTGTATGAAAATATGACCAGCAACATTGAAAATTACTTTTAAAATTGGGCAAAGATTAATATTATTTATTAAAGTAAATAAATTAGAGTACAAATGATATATATTCATGTAAGCAAAAGGTGTGATAGTATGTTTTCATTCTTGAAATTATATATACAGCCATGGCTGGTGGGACAGTGTATAGGCCCTGGCCTGTGAACCCAGGGGTGACTGGTTCAATTCCCCAGCCAGGGCACATAACCAGGTTGCAAGCCAGGTCTCCAGCCAGGTCCGTAGCTGGAGGCAAGTGAAAGGCAACCATACATTGATGTTTCTCTTCCTATCTTACTCCCTCCCTGCCCTTCTCTCTAAAAATAAGGAATAAAATCTTCAAAAAACTTATATATACAACCCCTCCATACTTAGGTATTTTTCTATTTTAGAAGTTGATTTATTGATTGAGAAAACTATAGGGCTCTTTGTGCCATCAACTCCAGTTACAATTATATAAATTCATATCCAAAAGGTATCCTCCAATCCATTACCTTTGTGGTTTTTTTCTTCTTATTGCCTTAAATAAACCTGTTTAGAGATATTATGGCACTTATTAAGGTAATGTAGGCATTACCTTAAAACTAGGATAATGCCTACATTACCTTACATAACTAAGTGAAGAATATTATAGATATTACATATAGCACATAACTAGGTGGAGATATTATAGATATTTTAGGTCTAGACAGAGGACTAACAAACATGGAAGAATGTATTGCTTCACTGTGACACTGCATCTAATGTTTTGCGAAACTTCAGCCTGACAGAGGCAGCTATAGGTAATCTATTAGACTTCCCAACATATACCTTATAAACCACTGTATTACTTTGAAGTAATCTCATACATACTCAGGGACTCCATCTATTTGTATTGTCTGTGATTTGACTTCAGTAAGCTGGACCTATAACAATCTGAAGACTGAAAAGTCTGTACTGGACACTTTTATGTATACTTTTTAAAAACAATTTAAGTGAAATTCATGACAAAAATAACCATTTTAAAGTATAGAGTTCAGTGACATTTAATACATCCACAATATTGTGCAAACATCACCTCTCTTATTCCAAAGTATTGTAACTTCAAAGGCGAACACTGTGACCATTGCACAGCTGGGATGCACTTCATCACCTTCCATCCCCTGGCAAACACTATTCTGCTTTCTGTCTAGGGATTTACCTATTCTGGATATTAATAAAATCATACAATATAAGACCTTTTATGCCTGTTTTTTTTTTACTTAGCATATTAATTTCCAGATTAATCTACATTATAACATTCTATGTTATAGTTCCTTCTTTTTATTGTTGAATAATATTTCATTGTATAGCTTTATCATATTTTGTTAATCTGTTATTTGGTTGACTTTTTTACATGCATGTGTCTATATTGTATTTGTTGATCAGCTGTATAATTTGCAAATATTTCTCTTATTCCGTGGGTTGTCATTTCACATTCTTTTCACATTCTATGCCCTCTATGCATAAAAGTTTTTAAATTTTATGAAGTCTGATTTTTTAATTTTCCTTTTGTTACTTGTACTTTTGGTGCAATATCTAAGAATATATTGCCAAATTCAAGAACATAAACATTTATCCTAATGTTTCTTCTAAAAGTTGTCAAGTTGTAGCTCTTTCATTCAGATCTTTGACTCATTTTGAGTTAATTTTTATATATTGTATGAAGTAGGGTTTCAACTTTCTTCTGTTATGTATGGGTGTTATTTGCCCTGGCATCATTTGTGGAAAAGCCCTTTTTCCTATAAGTCCTCATTAAAAATGAATTGACTGTAGAGTTTATTTCTGGACTCTCAATTTTACTTCATTGATCTCTGTGTCTATCCTTATTCGGATACCACCTTTTTAATAATTTTTTTACAAGACATGGTTCTGAAGTTAGCTTCATAAGGCTTCTCTGGAAGTCTTACTAGATTAAGTAACCAGTTGCTCATAATGACACTGATTTAATAGTACCTCTTAGTGTTGATTTTCTCTCTCTCTCTGGTTTCACTTCCCTTATCCCCTGATCATACTTCCTAGGATTGCATTCAAATAAATGACTTATAGACATTTTCTTTTCTTTTTTTTAAAAGATTTTATTTATTATTTTTAGAGAGAGGGGAAGGGAAAGAGGCAGAGGAGAGAAACATCAATGCATGGTTGCCTTTCACCTGCCTCCAGCTATGGACCTGGCTGGAGACCTGGCTTGGCAACCTTATTATATGCCCTGGCTGGGAACCAAGACATTTTTTTTTATTCTGATTTTGGGGAGACCCAGGCCAAGCAGAGGTAAGGAGTCCACTGTTCCTGTCTAGTGATCTGACCCAAAGTAGAGGTAACTGGCAGGTCACAATGCAACTCCTAATATTTTGGTCAGATATTGAATAGTGTTATTATTTTGTTTTTCATTTCTGGGGACTCTACTGCTGATTTTTGATGTTGATTTTGAGTATTGAGGTTATCCCTGAGCTTATGGAAAGTTCTTTGTCTTACCATAAAACCTTGCTGCTTTCCTCCTTTTGACTATAAGGCAATCTACGATAATTGTCCTATTAATTAAAAGGGGATAAATACTGGCAAGGGAAGTATATATAAATTTTGATTGATTAGGTACTAGTAATTAAAATAATAAATCCCACAGTTTTAAACATTACCTGTCAGACACTGTGCTAAATTAATTCTAATATCCCCGTTATGGAGTAGATGCTAGAACTAGCCCCATTTTACTTTAAGAAACTTAACTCCAACTCAGGTGACACTAATTCTTCAAAGCTTATCTTCTTATATACCATATTAGGTGACCTTAAGATAGTCCTTTTGTGTGAGTTAAAGTTTTAGTTATAAAATTCAAAAGATGTTTAAATAAATCTTCACAAGAAGCCAACACCCTGTTTGAACTTCTACCCCTCTTTAAAACTGAGACTAACTTAAACAAATTACAGAAGAATTAAGTTTTTGATATAGAAAAACTGGTTTCAGAATATGATGCTATGTTGGTGTGTGTGTGTGTGTGAAATCTTGAAACATAACAAAGCATAACAAAAAATTGGACTTTAGTCTCTTAACAGCAGACTCAAGAGTTTTAAAATCTATAGTTGCTCCTGTGTCTGTATAGTCAGAACCTGGAGATGTTAATATTTTGTCATTTGGCTTCTAGATGTCCTTGTGTATGCACCCCTGTGGAATCTGGCTCATCTCCAATATGTCAGAGGACATCAGAGATGGTTTTGACTCCTAATGTCCTGAGCCTGTACAGAAGGTGTGTAAGTACACTGAGATGATGAGATCCATTTCATCTTTGCTAAGGGTCTACTAAAATAAATTTGTAATGGTTGCTGTATTGGAATGAACTTACCTTATACTTTCAGTCTGAGAAGGGAAGAGCAATGTTTGGTTAAGAAGCGAAAATATCTTTCTGAGAATTCTTATGTGTGTACGCAAGCTCATTCTTTGCCTTGACAGGCTCTGAAGGACATGACTCTGAGTTAAATCCAAAATTTGAAGTAGATTGAGGTGAGGAAGGCAGTGCTGGTTTTTATATTTGCAGACTCTTTCTGTGGGAATGAAAATGTAATAAAGAACTCATGATTAAAGAATAATCACTAAGTAACTGAGCTGAGGAAGTTTCCCATGAAATCTGGTTCTATTTATATGGCTTATATATTTTATTACACATGCCAATTATGGATGGTTGCTGGGAATAGTTAGCCACTCACATTAGCCCAAGTTAAAGTTTTATTGTAAGAATTCTTTGGCATCTCAGGGGACCTAGCAGTTCTGACAAGAATTCTAACTTTTAGCTAGTTTTAACTTTAGGAGGAAGGTTAAACATGACAGCTCGTTCTCTTATTTGCTTCATAATTTTTAAGAGAAAAACACATCTATGACATTTAGTTTAGTTATTAGAATCAGGCACAAATGATACTTTCAACTAGCAACAATCCTTTCTATATAATCCAGATATCATTGAAGTAGTATGCCCATACATTTCAAGAGCCTTTCAAATAAATCAATTAGCAAAAATATGTCAATGGGGTTTATTTTAAATATTTCCTCACAGAGTTTCTTGCAACTATGCTTTAAATATTAAAAGTGATGGCATTTTCTTTCAGATCATCATTGCACACACTGAATCACTCTTTTCAATTTCCAAACCCCTCTCCCTTTGGTAACCAGTGTGTTTTTTTCTTCAACTATCATCCTTTTCTATGTTAACACATAAACTATATTGAGTTTACCTTCTGCAGGCATTTCCTGTTTTAATAGGCACATCTATGTTAAGTGAATCAGTTTTCCTTTTAATCCTTTTAGACATTATTATTTTTTTCTTGCAGATATCCATCCTAGAGCCCTCACCATCACCCTAAAGCTACCCCTTTATCTTTTTCTTGGGCTGGCTCTGTTTCCTGAATTTCTTTCTTGGTTTACTGCCAACTTTTCAATGTAGTTTATTTTCCAGAAGATCCCTGAAAAGAATACAAAAGAGATAAACTTTTTGTGACCTTGAATGCACCAGAATATCCTTATTCTATAATTACATTTGATTTGTATTTATATGTATTCTATAAGTACATTGGCTAGTTACTGATTTTTAGATGGGAAATAATGTTTCCTTAGAACTTTGAAAGCTTCCCTTTAATGTCTTTTAGTTTTCATATTTTAACTCAGAAATCTCACCCCTTTCAGATTCCAGAATGTATGTTTTGGTTTCTCTTTCTGCTAGATTTCTTCACATGTTTGGCTGTCTCTCTCTATTAAGAGAAAGGGCATCATAATTATTTGGGAAGTCTTGTGTGGGGAAGTATTACTTGGTGAGGTTTACTGCATACAGTGTGATAGGGCTATAACATGGCATTTTAAGAGACCCCCAAATCTCAATATATGTGCATGTTTTCTGAAACATGTTTCAGTTTCTCTGCAGAGGACTTCTCCAATTTTATGCACAGAAAAGTGGGAGTCTAGTAGTTTGGGCTCTGGGAACTGAACCAGGAAATGACCTACCAGTCTCACCATCCAGCACAAGGATTTGCATTTCATCCCTATTATTCAGTAGAACATCTCACATTGTGTTTGCTGTACATATCTCTACAGAGTGTAAACCTCTAATCTACTGGGGACAGGGAAGGGATCTGACATCTCATTATTTCTTAGGTAAACTTTAAACTAATCTTGTTTTACTCAGATACTCCTTCCCACTATATTAGCATCTCACCTTAAGAGATACTTGGTATTTCCATATCTTGAGACTTGCTGAGTTTTTGAGGTAAAACTCAATTTGCTCCCTTCAATTCAAGTTGAGATTGTAGCTTTATCTGGTTTACAAGCAGTTACTATTCATCCAGTTATATTCCAATATTTTAGAAATGTATTTGATATTGCTTATCTGGTGTTTTCTCCTCTACTGTTCTTTTCATTCTGAGGGGTTTATAAGTTATAACATTCTTTCAATGTGGTTTTGCAGGGATGAGAAGTAAATAAATGAATGCATGTATCCACTGCTATGCTGCGTCAGAAGTTCATAAAGTATCTTAAAACACTATATGCAAAAGATCACAGTGACATCTCTATGGTATGACATTGACACTACTTAAAATATTATCAATTTATCACTATACTATCTACAAGTAGAAGAGGGCATAACTACTCTGAAAACACAAAGACCTGTCCTTCCCAGCTCTCATGCTGTTTTCTCAGTAGAAGAGCTAACTTGCTTGATACCTTTACAAAGCCTCCTGCCTGAGTTTTCCAGGTGCACTTTGCCCATCTTTATGTTGTAACACTAGATTTTCCTCTATTTACCTTTTTTCACTAAGCTTCAGCTATTTCATGTCAAATATTAAGCCTTATCCATCTTTGTAGTCCCTGACTTAGCACAGTACTTACCATGAAGTAGGTGATTCACACAATTTACTGAAAAATGTTGAATGAATATGTTAATAATTTGCCTACACATTCAAGCAACTCTTAACATCTTATATCTGAAGTAAATACCTCTAATATTTTCTTCTTCCTGTCTCCCCTGTTCCAATAAGCAAGATATATTTTTACTTATTACTTAAACTAAATGAGTAAAGATATATTTCAGGATATTTCTTTTACTTAATTTTTATAATTTAACTGAGATTGTTGAATCATTTGAGGTGTTTTACTTTTCCAACACTTTTCTCTAGAATGAGACAAATTGTTTTCTATATGTTAGCCATTTATGGATACTTACCCCAACATTCTTGCCTATTAGGATAAGATGAATGGCATAAGGTGGTGTCCAAGTTTACATACAATTGTTAATTTAATTCAAGAGTTATTTACTACTTATGTGTTATCTTCTGAAAATACTTAGAACTCTTTGGAAATTTAAATGAGTCAGAAAAATTTTTTCCATTAAGAACCTTACATTATAATAAATAAAAAATATAAGATGCTGCCTTATTAAAAAATGGAAAATAATGAGTGCTATGAAATTCAAAAGAGGAAAAGCTCACAAATACATGGAATCATGAAGGGTGTTTTGAGGGAAAGTAGCATTTCAAACGTGCTTTGAAAAATGCTATAAATGAGGACAATCCAATGGAAAATGATGAGAAAATAGAATACGGGACAGACAAAATGTAACTTGATATGTTTGGTATTAGGAAGCAGTGAATTAATTTTGTTAGAGTGCAGAGTTAAGGGTGTATAAGGATATATGGAAGAAAGAGCCAGAAAACATAGGCTGAGCCATTTTGTAGGGTACTTTGAATGCTAGGCTAAGATATTTTTGCTCAATGAAAAGATGCCAAAGATTTTAAGCTAGGGAATTGTAATATTTGAACAACAACCTATGATTATTAGTGAAGCAGGTATATCAGGAGAGCAACAGGAGAAGAGAGTCATTACAAGGCTGCTCTTGCAGTATGGCCAGAAAAGACAAGCTTTTGAAAGAGAAAGTCACTAGAATAGAACATAAATTCATTAGATGCTCATTATTCTCTATATTACTATTTGATTCTTCATTTATCTATTATTCATCTCTTCCCATCAAATGAAATCTTAGAGAGAGGATCTGTTTATCCCCTTCTACCCTGCTCTCTAAAGTCTGAAATAGTGCTTGCAACACTGTAGTTGCTCAGGAAACATTTCTTGAAGGAATTAGGAAGGCAGGGAAAGAACAAAAGAGACAAGTAAAATAGGTCCCTCTTAGGTGCATGAATTAAGTGAAGCAAATTCAAATAGACCAGTAATTACAATTAGTGAAAATGGAGTGAACTCTGCAATTAAAACATTAATTTTTTTGGAACCAGGTTTAGAAATACCAGTTGTGTGCCATCTAAAGATTCATGCTTAAAACATAATGAGGCAGAAAACAAAAGTAAAAAAAAAAAAAGGAAAAATTATCCCAGATAAATGCTAACAAGAATAAACTTGCTGTAACTGTCACTTTTGTACAAAATAGGTTTCAAACATAAAGTTAAATGGAATATGCAAGTGTATTTGTTTGTATATATAAAAACTAAATATGACTGCTAATGTGATTGAAAATATATAGCCCTTGCTAATGTGGCTCAGGTTGTTGAAGCATTATCCCATACACTGAAAGGTTGTGGGTTTGATTCACAGTCAGGGTACATACTTGTGGATTCAATCCTTGGTCAGAGGGCATATGGAAGGCAATAAATTGATGTTTCTCTCTCGCACCAATGTTTCTCTTTCTCTCTCCTGCTCTGTCTTCTTCTTTCCCTAAAATCAATCAACATATTGCATATATAAAATTTTATGTATATATAGTCTTTCTAGGAGAAGTCCAGCCATTGTTAATATAATAAGAACAGTTTGTGCGACATTGATGTAGCACATATGGGTGAACAATAACAATTTCACTGTACTAGTCAGTGAATAAGGTAGAAGCCATTGAGTGAGCATGTGGACTGTGTGACCTTCACCTTCAAAAATGACTGAGCCAGAAGAGCAACAAATCTACATCAAATTTTGCATTAAGCTTGAACATTCCTCTGTGGAAACTATTTGGATGACTCTGAAGGCTTTTGGGGACAAGTCAATGAACGTAGTGCAGATAAAATTGTGACCCAGATGCTTCAAAGATGGTCGAGAATATGTTGAGGCCGATCTGCATTCTGGAAACCCTGCAACAGGCAGAACACCTGGGAATGTTAAACCGGTATAGGCTGAAATCAACAAAGAGGCAACTAACAGTGTGAGAACTAGAAGCTAATCCGGAAATTCGAAAACTCCTTTGCCCAAGATCTTGATGCAGGATATTGGCATGAAATGTGTCATGGCAAAATTTATTCCATGGTTTCTGCTACCAGAGCAGAAAGCACTTTGTGTGCAATGGTAATGACTTAATTCAAACTGGTACCGCAGAACCAGATTTCCTCAGAAAGATGATAACTAGAGATGAATTGTTGGTCTACAGCTTTGATCTGAAAACAAAGGCCTGCTCATCCCAAAGGAAGTCACTCAGTTCTCCACACCTGAAGAAGGTATGACAAAGTCCCAGCAAGATCAAGACCATGTTAACTATGTTTTTTGATTGGGAAGCTGTTGTCCATCACAAGTGTGCTTCTCTAGGTCAAACATTTAATAAGAAGTACTACTCCAATGTTCTTTACTGGTAGAGAGATGCAGAACAATGAAAACGGCCACAACTGATGATTGGCAGCTTCACCATCACAACAATGCTTCCATTCATGCATCACATCTCTTGCAGGTTTTTGAGGGGGAAAATATCAAATAACCCAGGCAACTCTGCCCACCTACAGCCCAGACTTGGCACCTTGGGATTTCTGGCTTTTCCCAAAACTAAAATCACTTTTGAAAGGGAAGAGATTTCAGACCATTGATGGGATTCAGGAGACTACAAAGAGATATCCGAAGGTGATTGGGAGAACTGTGTGAGGTCCTAAGATGCATTCCAGTCCACTTTCCTTGGCTGCTAGGGTATATTGATATTGTGCAAACTGTTCTCATATTAACAATGGCTGGACTTTTCCTGGATAGACCTTTGTATGCACACTTGTACATGTATGTATTATGTATGTTCTATATATGTGTATATACTCTATGTATTTACATAGCATAAATTGACATAACTACATGGAAAATTGATAAACCCATGATTCAAAAAGATTTTAACATACTTCTCTTAGTAACTGAAACAAGCTTCATCTAATTGGTCTGTATAGAACTTACATAGAAGTTTCTTTTCAAACACTAATAGAATATTTAGGCAAGAGTGGGAAAATAAATGGCATTGCAGACTGGAGAAACAGCATAAGCTAAAGAATTAAGAGCAAAGGTGAAGAAAATGGCTGTCACACAAAGGGTATGGGGGTGACAGTGAACACTGAGGCCGAGAGCAGGGACAGCTAGTCATAAGGAGGCCTGGTTGAAGAAAATCTGACACAAGACTAAAGGTTTCAAGTTGGGAAGTAGCGCAATCAGACTACTGGGAAGATCATTTTGATGAGAATATAGAGGAGTAGAGAGTGGAATGTAGAATAGGAAGAGAGTACAAAAGCTAAGATATAGGTGACTCGTTTGGGAGACCCTTTTAGTAGTTCATGCATAAAAAAGTGAGGTCTTGCATTAGGCAGCCTCAGAAAAAAGTGTGGGGAAGATTCAGCTTCATTCAATGTTACAAAAATGTAATTATTAGTACAAGTGACTTAACTGAGGGAGAAAACATCAGTATGGTTTCTTGTTTCTGGGATGGATGGATGGTAGTGCTATTAATCAAGACAGGTTTGATAACAGAAGGGTGGGTCTCAGGGGATATACCTGTGACATATAAGGTTTAGAATAAATTTTTTATTTAAAATTAATTTTGTAACTTTAAAATGCTTGTGATACTACAAAAGTGGAAAATTTCATACTCTCCAATGAGGTTTTTTCCCTCGTGTAACTGGGTAATATGACATCTTTGACTTACGAGTATAAATATCACATGGGGAAACTTTGAATGGAATTGGCAGATCTGAGTTTAATTCCTGGCTCTGTTGTTGCTATGTGACCTTGTTTATATCTTATGTGCAGGTGCATGTGATTCTATCTTTCTGTTAAACATCAATTTAGGTAACTTTCTGGATGTAGTAGTTTCCCCAATCCATTCCTTAAAATTATCTTCTCTAGAAAGCATTCCAATACAACTACCTCAGATATGCATGATCTGAACCAGCAAGTGTGTATTAGCTCCCCTGAGTTCAATGCAGCTCTACCAACATTTGAGAGACTGACTGACATATTTCAAAATCTCATGGTTCATATTTCATATTCTTGTTCTATTTTAAGAACTAATCTTTAATTAGTAAAGAACTTGACAACATGTTACTGATAATGATGATAATGATGATGGTGGTGAAAGTATAGAGATTTTTATGGCTCAAATTAAGCATTTTAACTATAATTTTACAATGACATTACACTGTAGGTGTTATTAGACCTATTTTATAGTTGATAGGGTTGAGAGTCTGAGAACTTAAGTAACTTTCTAAAGGTTGCATAGCAAGAAGATGAGGCTGGAATGTAATTCCAGCTCTCTGATTCCAGTAACTGCATCCCTGAAATTGTTCAAAATGTTATAAAAAATTGGACTTGGAATTGTTGAATAAAAATGTTATTTATAAAGTATCTTCCTGTATTTGAGAGTATGTCTATTGCCTGTGGTTTCTCAGGCAACACAGTGTATTTCTTAAAAATCAGGGCGCACTCTTTCAGCTTATGCACAGAAGTTGTGTCTCTGGTAGGAGATAAAAATAGTCAGCACAAAGTATGTTTACACTATTTTCCCCTTTCATAAATATTAATTTTTATTTTTGCCTTTTCTTTTATATCATCACTTAAAAAGCTTTAGTAATTATGACTTTTTGAATCATTTTCATTTTTTAAGAATTAGTAAATTAAGAATACCTTAAAGTTTCTCACTAGGTGATAAACCAGATTCTATATTAATTCTCAGAATTGAAATATATTAACTCCAATTTTGACTATTTTAGTGTTCAATCACATGTTGTCCTTAGAAAAGTTCAATGGTGACTGTATTTTCTAAGGTGCTTGAAGAGCTTGATGACTTACAATTCCTGCTAAATGATACGTTTTCTGACAATGACAGTGGATGCCATAGCTGTGTCGGGTCTGTGCTGAATAAGGACCAACTTCTCAGATTCCAATTGAGCATTTTTAAAATTAAAAATCATCTATAAATTGACCTTAGCCCTTGCAATGTTTTGAGAAAAGCTCCAAAAGCTCTGTTAGATCATCTAGTGTATTTCTGTTCAATATCAATAGTTGTAGCAATAATAATAAGAGTATACACTAGCTATGTACCATGAGCCAGAGATTGTGCTAAGTGGTTTACATGTTCTACTTAGTCCACAAAAGAATATCTGACACCACAGGAAGTTATTTTCTTTATTTCATAAGTTAGGGCCACAAATCTCAGAGAAGTTAACTAACTTGCCCAAGGTCACACAGACAGCATGTGTCAGAACTGGGATTTGATCACACAGTTTGCTATAAACCGTGTTTAAAGGCTCTATAAGTGGGATTTGCAGTTTCAGAAAACAATGGAGACATACAGAATACCCACTTTTTCTGTGGCCTGACACCTGGGTCATCATTCATGACAGCTTGATGCACACTCACTGATTCCAAGTGTCAGTTGAGAATGGCTGATGTGTTGGCCACATAACACTCGTATTAGTTGGAAAATTCCATGCTGATCTTTATACACAAAACAGTTGCTTAAGTTTCTGAGGTTAGCTTTTTCAGTCCAGTGCATAATTTGAGTGTTAGGGAGTTGGCGTGCCTGAGGTGTGAAGATGATGATGTATTTCCTGTAGGCATGAAAGCACTCAGAAACAAAGCAAGGCCATCTAACTGTCATTTGTTGTTCTTCCTCCGCAGGCTTTTACAAAAGAAACTAGGGTCAATTAACTGGGAAGCTTAACCTCTCTTAGCTTGTCTTTCTTTGCATAGGCTTTTAGCCTTTTAAATAAATCATTTTTCTCTTCTCTCCCTCCCTACCCCCTATCCGTTTTGAACACATTCTTGGATTTCTCATGCTGGGCCTAAGGAGCAGGCTGCTTATATTCAAGAATGATTTGGAGGGGATAAAGTGTGCAAGATTTTGAATTCTTGCCATAAGTCCCTGGCAGGCAGCCAGGCAAGCCTCAGAGGAATCGGGCTAATGAAGGAGGGTAAAGAAGATCCGGGAGTGAGGCTGGTAATGCAGTATTCATTTAATTGGGAGCAGGTACTGGTGCAAACTTCTCCATTTTAATTGGAAAAAGGGAAGGGGATTGTTAAGGAAGAAGGAAAAAAGAATGCATAAAAGTTTTCCAGCGAAGGAGCCAAAGGCAGCCCTGTCTGTGCCGGAGAAAGAACTCAATTTAGGGCAATTTGCTCTGCAAGCTGGGCTGCAGCCTCCCCTGGGAATAGGGATGAGGAAGAAAATGAAACCAAAAGAGAACTTGATAAAATCACCTAGTACAGACAATCTCACTCGAATAGGTTTTACTGAGTTAAATCTGCCCCAATCAATATGATTCTTTTCATATAAGTTACAAATAAAAAGCCACAAGATTACAATAAAAATCGAGACTCGAGCACTGCTGATGTTGCACCTGGGAGTCTTAAGAACTTGTTAGGGAATATATATATTTGCAACTCTAATGTTTGCTTTTCCTTTTCACCCTGGTCATGTGAATCAACTCTTTGCTTTTCCTCCCCATCTATCCAGTTTTATATATTGTTTTAAAACCACTGGAGGCAACTCTTTCTGCTTAATTTCTCTTGTGCAGAGGTCAATGATTCGTACTTTCTTTTTGTCCTAAAATGTGTTGAACTGAATCTGGGGCTGATTTCTCATGCTACTCATAAAGAGGTTTCTTCCTAGTGTACATTTTTATAACATTAATGTATTGGTAAAGCATGAAAAGAGATGCAAAATTTCATATAAGAAGAGAAGCAATGCTTTTTTATGCACACAAGAGACTTAAAACAGCATGTAATTTCATGTTCATAACTATCAGTTCTTAATAATTTTGGCTGTGTTGTATAAATGGGAGTTATAAACTATTGATGGTTTTAATGTGATAACTTTAATTTTGATCCTTGGTAAATAAGAATGTGAAAGACTAAGCAAAACATTTTCATCTTTCTGACATTGTGGTTAACTGATGAAAAACTTGGAGAAGAATCTTTACTTTAGTACATAGAATTACATCTTAAAGATCAAGAGCTTATTTAGACCATAAGTTTTCTGGCATTTTTTTTGTTATTAAGTTTCTTTAAAATTATTCATATAGAGAATAAAAAGATCATGTTGCCTGTTTAAGACAGATTTCACCCTATACACAGTCAATTATACTCAGTGTTGGTAAACCTGATAAAAGAAGAGGTGACTGAACATTTTATCTCTGGTAATCATGCTTGTATGTTGGGAAAATTTTTGCTGTGAAATTCTGTAGCCTGATTATTTGACTTTACCTCAATCACTAAAAGCTTAAGATTAAAAAATGAGAAGAGGTTTCTTGGACAGAGGAAAAAGGGTAACATCTCAAAATGCGGTGCAGTTGTCAACCCAAATATTCCATCTGTTTTTTTCTCAATACTATTCTGGATAAATGAATCAATCTGACCACTAAAAATATTCATAGAGGACCTATCTGTGCTAAGCATTGTGGAAGATTCAGAGATGAAAACAACATAGACTCTGTTATCAAGAAACTTACTTTTTGAATGGGAAAGCAGACAAAAATAAAATACAATGGCCAATAAAATCAGACAGCAGAAGAAAAGATGCTCCGAAACAATATATAATTGATGAAGTCTCAACCAAATTACTTTTTCAGTTTGCAATGCGTAATATCTGAAGATGGACAATTTGTACCATATTTGGGGAAGAGCAGCAGATTTAGATGGTTTGTTGAAGGTTTATGGAACCAGTGGTACTTGACCTGGTTTATATTTAGAAAGGCAGGGGAGGATGTAGGAGGCTGTACTAAATTCATGAAATGATACACTTTTATTGAAAATAAAAAACTGGAAGGAAAGAACATTGGGGGACCTTGACTGTAGCAGTGAGTCTTATAGAAAACTAATGAAAATCAGTTGAGGCCACATATTGGAAGGCTGTGATAGAATGTTTTCTTTATCTTATAGTAATTTGCAAAGATTTTGGATTAAAACAATTTTTTGAAAAATAATAGACATTCTTTAAAGAAGACTGACTTGATGGTGGCATGTGGTATAAATGAAAGGGACAGGGGCTTCACATGTGCTTAAAATACCATTTATTCCCACATAACTGTATTTTCTTTTTTCCCTGTGTTCTCCATTGATGCCATCCTTACCCACAGACCTGCTCCCCAGAACTGCGTCTCCTGCACAGACTGACAGTGGCTCTCCTGCCTTCCCCAGGTGTGGCTACCCACAAAGCTGTCAGCCCTCAGAATGCCACAGAACATAGAAGTGCAGAGGTGGGGGTCAGGGGCATCAGAAATGCTTTCCCCTCAAATCAGAATTTCATTTGTGCTAAGAATTACACAAAGACTCTCATGAAAACATTCCAGCAGTGCTCTCTCTTAAGCTTTCTAAAAATTATATTAAATCTCATAAGTCAGTTCTATCCCTTTCTCACCTTTACCTCTGGAACCACGGCGCTCCCACCTGGGTGAGTCAGGCAGGGAATAGCTGTCATCTCCATTACTATCTTGTCTCTCATGACTTGATGGCTTCTAGTTCCAAATAAACTTTTCTTCATCAACTGTAAAATAAAATGTCTGCACACATCAATTGTTATAAACAGGGACTGGAATGTGTTCAACATATGTAGGTTGGAGAAGGGATTTTTCTAGCTCAGCTACTCAAGATGCCTTATTTGGTTCTATGATCTACTATTTGTGTGATGCGTTTTAGCCTCCAGAAAAATAGTCAGTTAGAACATTTTCCTTCATCTCATGCCCACTGTACTTTTGATACACCTTTTCCCACTGAAACATTTTTCAAAAACATAAAAAGAATTAAAATATTTTTGAGGGAGGGAGGAATTTTTCTTTTTATTTTTTTGTGGTTTTATGCATACAAATATTTTGATTGTTTTTTAAAATTAATTTATTATTGTATTATAATCTACACCCCCACCCCCACCTCCCGGCTGCCCGTTGCTCAACTGCTGTTCTTTTTTGTAGTGTTATCTACTCACTTTAGCACTTTTCTGTTATCTTCAGTGCAAAGGACACTGGGGAACTTTCTGCCATGACATTTCTCAACATATGATGCCCAGATTACCATTCGTGTCATTCATACATAACATGATTTGGTGTTGATAAGTTGGACACATTTCTGTAAGAAAGGGGAATTACAAGAGACAGATTAATTTTAGGTGTATTCACTACTTGACCATAAGAAAAAGGAAATCTTACCTTTCGCCACAGCATGGATGAACCTGGAGATTACAATACTAAGTGAAATAAGGCAGTCAGAGAAAGACAAATACCATATGACCTCACTTATATGTGGAATTTAATGAACAAATAAACTGATGAACAAAATAGAAGCTTGGATACATGAAACTGACTGATAGCTGTCAGAGGGGTGGGGTTTAGAGGGTTGGATGAAACAAGGTAAAGGGATCAAGAAAAATATAAAACAGATAAATACAGACAATAGTGTGGTTATAGCCAGAGGAAAACGGGGATGGGTGTAGTTGGAGGTGAGAAAAATGGGGGAGAATGGGGATAGAAAGACATTTTGCTTGAGGTAATCAGCACAGTGCAGTGTGAAGATGCTGTTTTGTTGAGTAGCACACTTGAAAACTGGTTTTGTGAGGCAATGTTAACACAGTAAATTCAATTTTAAAACTTTAGGTGTGTTCATATTATTTAGAATGATGATAATGTTTTATAAGGTTTTGAGTTCAATAATACCAATGTCATAGCTGAAGGGCTATTAGAAAATACATTAAAAACTTGTGTATCAGTTATGGATAAGTGTTTCTTATTAGTTTGTAAATGGCCTTGTGCCTTTTTCAAAACTGTCATTTTATACAAATATTAGTTGAAGATGTATCTCTTCTGAAAAGTACATAATCATAAAATTCAGAATATTTTCTCTTGTAGATCTTAATCATGACTGTATTAATGTAGAAAGAAGAACCAAATTCAACTGTCAAAAACAAGTTAAGCCATTGACTTCATTCATCCATACCAGATTCAGATTCAACTAACATTTATGGAGCCTTAATTTGGATATACATTGTGCTATTAAATGATATCTATTATTTAACCTATACTTCTGCAGAGCCAAGAATGAATTAACTAGATGTGCATGTTTACATTTTACAGATAAAAGTGTAAAGTCTAAGTTAGATGCTAATTCTATATTTAGCGAATAATAAAGGTGGGCCTTGAAGCCAGGGCTCCAAGGTGCCAATGTGGGAGTTAATCAGTGATGGTATAATATTAAATGTATGACTCTTTACTCCAGAATCTACAGTACAATTTTCCAATTAGCCAGAGTGAACATTCTTAAGAATTACTATTCATATTTGGTAGGTGAAGAAGACAATGAATGAGAAAACTGGATTCCTACATCTGATAGAAACATCTCTTTAATATATATACTTCCTTTTAAATTATTCTTATTTAGGTAATAAGAGACTATTAAATAACCTAACTATATTATACTACAATGCTTTAGATTGTCTTAGTTTTACACCTCTTAAAATAATTTCTGAACTCTTCAAAATTAATGCTTTTTTAAGTTTATTAATGCTAAGTGCATTTAGAAGATTTCTCGTTTTTATTTTGGAAAAATTTTAAACCTATGGATAACTAAAAAATTAAATAATAAATATGCATTTGCTTTTTATCTAGATTCATCTACTATTACCAATCTATTGTATTTGCAATCTCTCTCTCACATATAGATATATATTCCTTGAATTATTTGAAAACCAGTTGCAGGCATCAAGGTTATTCACCCTAAATACTTCCATGTGTATCTCCTTAAAGCAAAAACATTCTCATTCATAATCTTATTGATAACCATTTTGTAATTTTATAATTCTGTTGTCATATACATAACATTGATGCAAGAATATACCTGATGTTAGCCAATAAAATGTCCCAATTATCCAATTAATATCCCTTATATAAATTATTTTATTTTTCAACAATTTCTTTTAATCTGGAATATTCCCTAGATTGATTTTCATGACTGAGTCTTTTAAAAGTCCAGGGCAGTTTTTTAAAAAAATAATTTCCTATTGATTATTTTTATATTATTGAAATCAAGTTAAACATTTTCCTAGACATTGCCAAGTCCCTCTCCATCAGGATGGCACTATGTTATATTCTCATCAACAATGTATAAGAATGTGTTTCCTCTCAACAGGGTATATTGTCAAGTTTTGGATTAGTGTCAATCTGAGAAGTGAGAAATGGTCAATAGCACAGTTGTAATCTGCGTTTTTATGTTACTTCAAACATCCTAAATGTATTTTAGGATCATTTATATATTTTTCTCTATGAAGCATATGTTTTTCAGAATTCTATTTTGGAACATTAACACTTTATCTGCATTATGTGCTGCAAATCTTTTCTAATATTTTATCATTTTTTTCATTTTGCTTATGGTGGTTTTTTCCCACATAAAGTTATTTTAAAGTATATAGTTCAAGTTATCTTTTATTATATCTGGATTTTAAGTGAAAGTTATAAAACTTTTTCTCATGCTGAAGATTTTAAAGGAATTCACCTGTATTATTTCGTTTTTTATGTTTATGTAATCAATCTATAATTTATTCTGGTATATTTGGAATAGATATGAAATTATTTTTTTTCAAAAGCATATCCATTACATTAATACCTTTTGTTTAAAAAATACACATTTTCCTCAGTGACTTGAAATTTCAGCTTATTAAATATATTAAGCTTAATATGTACTTGTTTCTATGTCTGTATCTTTAGTTCTGTTCCATTCATATTCTCATAACCCTCTGTCTTAATATTTTAATGTTTGATTATGCTCCTTACAGAAGATTCTTCTAGCTTTTTTACCATATTTAAATTTTTCTGTAACATTCTGAAATCTATATCTGGGTTAAAATTTTTATGTAATCACATTAAGTTTATGTATTAACTTATGGATATGGTGAGATTTGAGGTCTACAAGAATAAGGGTTTTTTCCCATTGGTTAAGCCTACTTTTCTGTCTTTCAGAATATTTCCAATTTTCTTTCAAATATGTTTTTTATGTATCTTAAGTTTAATGTCAAGTGCTTATTTTGATGGACATAATAAATAATGCTTCTCTGTCATTCTGCATTCTATTGATTTTTAATACATGGAAAACATTAATTTGTATATATTATATCTCTTCCACTGTATTATATACTAAATTCTTTTATTTTTGGTTTTAGTTTACTCATTGGATTCTCTTGGGGTTTACAATTATACTATACTATCATTTTCCAATAGGCTATTTTTTTTTTTTTTTTACTATTCTTATGTCTCTAATTGTTTATGCTTACTGGTTTAACTGATTAATACCAGATAGAGGAAATATATTTAGTTTCTATTACTAACTCAGATAAGGAATTAAATTAAATATATATATATCTAATTTATATAAATGAAACAGAATTTTAGAAGTCAATAATAAATGTCAGAAAAATTCATCAAAATATTAAAAGAACAAAATTATATATATATATATTAGAACCTGATATTCCCTAGAAATATTGCTTTGCTGTTACTTTGCTGTGAGAATTCTTACTGCAGCCTTATATTCTTTTCTTTGTAAATTTCTTGATCTGTTGTTTAGTGATACTGAAGAATTTTTACATATAAATTCATGTGTGTGTATATATATAATATCTATATATATCTATATATCTATATCTATATCTATATATACAGTACATGTGTTTATATATATATATATGTTAGTTTTATTTGTATATGTCTAAGTTGATGTTCTGGGTCAACTTTTCTAAGTACTTGGAGGCCCTTTCAATATATAGGTTCATGTCTTCTTTTATTTCTGTAAAGATTTTTTTTGGATTATAGTTTTATATATTAGTCCTATTTTATTGTTTTTCTTTCTCATGGACTCCAATTATATGTATATTGGAATGATATTTTCTTCTTATCTTCTATATTTTTCTTCCTTGGCCTTTTTGTCTCTTAATTTTATTTTCATTCTCTTGTTATTTTTACTCCTCTGCTAAATGTCCTTTATTAATTTTTCAGTCAAATATATTCTACCTTAGTCATATTTTAAATTAGTCCTTATTTATAAGATGACTTTGTCTCTTTGCTCTTTCCCAGGTTTGCTTAACTTGTTTTATATTTTTCACATTTGTAAGTCTTCAAGTTTATGATTTGAAAGTTATTTTTAATATCTGAAACTGCTTTTTAGGCTATTTGTTTCTAATTAGGGTTTGGGTTACAGTGTGTTTTTTTTGTTGTTATTGTTTTTTGCTTCATGATTTCTTAGGGGAGAAATTTACTAAGCTTAAACATTTTTATTGTGTTTTAATTTTGTTTTTTTAATACTTTGGTAAATATTTCTGACATTTACTATTGACTTTTAAAATTCTTATGCTTCACTTTTACATTAGCAATAATTGTGCCTCGAATAAACCTCATTGATTATGATGCTGCCACTTTACAAAGTTCGTTTTTGCATTGATAACATGTATTTAAACATGAATGGTAAATGGGAGTAGCTTTCTGAATTAGCCCACATTTGTCCTTTTCTGTTTAATTTCATGCAATATACTTTAACTCATTGTACTTTTGAGGAATTATATTTTTTGATTTCGTGATTTTCTTTTTTTTATTTTGAGGAAATTGGTTTCTTATTTCTATAATTTTCTTTCTTTTTGTTGTCATCATCCAAGCCTCAAGGCAACACCTTCATGTCCCATGACTAGCATCTCTGATCATATGCAGTTTTAAGCTCTTTCATTTTTGACTCTCCAACAGTCACTCTTTTGTTTTACCTGGTAGCAGACTTGTTCCTTTTTTTTTTTTTAATTTTTTTAAAAAAGATTTTATTTATTATTTTTAGAGAGAGGGGAAGGAAGAGAGGCAGAGAGGGAGAGAAACATCAATGTATGGTTGCCTTTCACCTGCCTCCAGCTACAGAGCTGGCTGGAGACCTGGCTTGCAACCTGATTATGTGCCCTGGCTGGGAATCGAACCAGCAACTTTTGGGTTTGCAGGCCGGCACCTTATCCACT